>VXAU01004611.1:337626-367110 GCA_013399695.1 Formicarius rufipectus | reverse complement strand
GGGAATCGGAGAGGGCTGAGGGATGGGGGTCAGGCCCAGTTGAGGGGGCAGATCGGAGCCGAGTGAGGGACGGGGGGGGTCGGAGGCGGCTGAGGGGCGGATCAAAACCTGCTGAGGGGTGTAGGGAGCTCAGAACCGTCTAAGAAGGGGGATCGGAACCGCCTGAGGTATGAAGGGTATCGGAGCCGGGTGAGGGGGATGGAAGAATCCAAGGGGGTTCATTAAGCTGGCTGAGGAGGGGAATCTGATCCGACTGAGGGCGAGGGGATCCAAGCTGGCTGAGGGATGGGGAGGATCTGGCCCGGCTGAGCGGTTTGATCCGAGCCGGCTGAGGGTGCAGGGATGAAAGAATCCAAAGGGGTTCATCAAGCTGGCTGAGGTTTATCCAGTTAAGGTTTGTGGGGCATCCCGCCCGGCTGAGGAGTGGGATCAGAGCTGGATGAGAGGGGGGATCCGAACCGCTTGAGGGATGGAGGGGATCGGAGCCGGAGGATCAGAACCGGCTAAGGGTGAAGGGTGTGATCCGAGCCGGGTGAGTGTGCGGGGATGGAAGAACCGAAGGCGATTGATCCAGGCTGGCTGAGGAGGGGAATCTGAGCCGGCAGAGGGTGAGGGGATCCAGGCTGGCTGAGGGGGTTGATCTTGTTGATGTTTGGGGGGGATCCGGCCTGGCTGAGGGGTTTGATCTGAGCCAGGTGAGGGGTTTGATCGGAGCCATGTGAGGATGTGGGGATGGAAGAATCCAAGGGGGTTCTTCAAGCTGGCTGAGGAGGTGAATGAGAGTAGGCTGAGGGATTTGATCGGGGCCCAGCTGAGGGTGTGGGGATGGAAGAACCCAAGGAGGTTCACCAAGCCGGCCAAGGAGGGGTGATCAGAGCCATCGGGTCTGGCTGAGCTGTCTTTGCTCCTGTCTCCAGGAGGAAGAGTGGTGCAGTCTCGGTACCTGCAGTACAACAAGAAGAACACCAAGGTACTGCGGGGTCAGAGCGGTGGGAGGCACCAATACCTGGGGAAACACCCCGACTCGGGTGTTCTGAGGGGGTTGTGGCGTTTACAAGGAGCTTATAGAAGCTTGGGAGTGTGTTCAGGTGGCTTCAAAGCACCAGGGATTGTGACTGATTGCTGTCAGCACTCAAGCTGAAGAGAAGATACATTGCCGATTGTGTTCTGTCTTGCCTGTTGTCAGGATGAATCAGGGAGTTCCTCTTCATTGTGTGCTGCTCGACCAGACTCTGGGACTAAGACAAAATCAGTTCTTTCTCAGAAATGTAAAACCTCTGCTGGTAGGTTTTGCCAGGTTTGAAAGCTATTCTTATGTGTTTCCAACCTGTGGAACTCTTAGCAACTCTAAGATGGTGATATTTTTTATTACTTGCATTGCTGCCAATTATTATTTGTACACAAAGGGAATTAAGAAACGCTATGTGGGATTAAGAGGTATGAACTCAGGTGCTGGATCTGGAACTGAGTGTTTGGGTTGTCTGAAGTATCTTTCCTGCCTTCTGCACAAAGTTTTGAACTGTTCTTTTCCTATGCCCTCACCGTTACTCTGCTTTTCTTTTAATTTATTTAATCTTTCTATTAAACCCATTGTAAATGAATGAAAATCCCTGCCTGCAAAACAGTCCATTTTTAATTCTCTGGCATAGCCTTGACTTTAAAATCATGAGGAAATCATGATATTCGATATTCTCTTTTCACATCTGAGTTGGGGGTGTTGGACAGTGAAATATTTGAAGATAGCATTGTGAACTACCTGAGCTCTGGGTAAGTCAGGGAGTAGACAAGTGATGTTTATGCAGTAGATGTGTGTTTGTGTGAGGTTGCCCTGTATGTGAAAGCACACATGTGACAACCTGCCCTGAAGGGGAGGGGAGCACCTGAGATCAGTAAGTGCCTCTTGGTTGAGGGGAATGACAAGTCTGAGGGTCCCCAAAACCATCAGCAGGTTTTATGAGCAAATTGCACACTTGGCTTGGAAACTGGTGTTGTAGTCCCTGACTTACTGTACAAACACATAGCAGTGGAGTTTGGATAAAAGGGCACAGTGAAGGGAAAAGAGAAATTAAAGAGATTAAAAATGGGGAGATGAATTGAAAAAAGGGAGGAAAAGAGAGAGAAAAAAAGGGATCACCAGTCCTTGCTCCAGTGTTAACCCATCTGAGGGGATGCTGATTCTGGTCTCAGCAGTGGTCCAGCTGTGTCAGTCCAGCTGATGAGATGCCCAGGATCCTGGGAGGCACTGCCAGGGCTTGAGGGGGGGGTACCTTTTTATGGACAGGTCTCTGTCTCTCTCTATGTAAATTATTTATCATGCACGGCCTATTCTTTCAGGCCTTTCTGGAAATGGTCTTTCTTTCTGCCCTGTCTCTGTCACCCTTCTCCAGCCAAGCCTGGTCTTTCTCACTGTGTGTTAATGCCAACATTCCTTGGTTATTACCGGGATACTCACAGTCCTTGGTTGGCTCCAAGGTGTTAGAGACATGCACATTAGTCCATTGTCTTCTGGGAATGGAGAGCTGGAAGGGTCTCACTTGGGGCCACTGTTTATGGGGCTGTCAGAGAGTGGGCTTTGGTCTGGGTAATTTTCCATCCTGGATGGAATTCCAGTTGGTAACTTTCTTTGAAGGTTCAAGAAAATTAAGTTTCCAAGGCTGTTGAAAAGCAGGTACTCATCAGACAGCAGTAGGCCCTGGGAACAGTGTTTCTGATGAGCTCCAGAGCAGCTTGATCTGGGTGTGGTTCCTCAAGGCTGAGGCCTGAGGAGCATTTCTCAGATCATGGTGTGGCCTGAGGTGGGGAGTGATGTGACCAAAGTCAGCTTCTCTGGGCCTCTACAACGTGGGAACCTGTGCACAACCTGTTGTAATTTTGTTAGTTTGATAACAGCTTCTTTCTACAGGTACTGGGCAAAGCTTGTTAAGCCAGAGCAGCTTTGAGAGAGGTAACTTGCAGTCCACTTTATTAGATGGAGAAAACATTAAGCTACCAGACCTTGATATTTCTGATATTAATGGTAAGTTTGCATTTATACTGTCTCTGTGTTTTTTATTTTAATGTATAAGCTGAAACTTGGTGGTAAGAAATCGTTGTATTCTTGTATATTCACACAAGGATTTTGTTAAATAAAGTGAATGTTATTTCAAGTGCCCTTAAGCAGAGGTACTAAGACCTTTGAGTTTTAAAATCACCTCTCAATCTGTAGTATCTTGTTGGGGCTCTGTTGTTTTTGTTTAAGATCAAAAATTAAAGTGCCATCACAGCTTTGTTCCTGTAACAGGTGGGTGTTTGACTGTCAGCTCTCCTGAAAAGTGGATCACATGATCCACATCTGCTCATGAGTATATCAGAGCCAGAAACAGAGCACAGGTCTTCTTTACTGATACACGTAATCATTTTGGAATTAGCTCTGCCTTTAAAGAACCTGATGGGATGTTGACCCACCCTGTAGACCTTGATAGAAGAGAGCACTAACTTCTTTGTTGTGATACAGATAAATCTGTCCACGGGGAGAGTATTTGTTCAAAATCTGCTGAAAACAGAGATGCACAGAGAGATAAAAACAGAGCAGTGGTGAGTCTCCCTGTTTTTATTTGTAAGGATATATCTCTTGAAATGTGTAAAATGAAGATTTTCTATTTATCCTTAGTCTGGATCACAGGTCCTGGGATGATTTAAAGCCTCCTGGCAGAAGCCAGCTCTGCTGCTGGCAATGTGGGGTGTGTTTCTCAGGTGTTTGGACACTGGCCAGAGCTTTGCTTCTGTCTCTTGTGGTACAGAATCTATTCCAGTTGTGGCATCTCCTCAGGTGGATTCTTTCTGCATTCTTGTCCTCGTTAGTTCTGTCACATTATCTTTGAGATTTTTCTGACGTTTCTGCTTAGAGAACTGATGTTGATTCCACCTAATTTGAGGTCCCTTATTTAGGGATCTCATTCAATGTAGGACTAAACTTCAAATTCTCTACCAGTATTATGAAAATCTACTGAAAATTTTATAAAAGCTGGTAGAACAAAGAGGTATACTTAATCAACATGAGTTGTTTAAAACCCCAGACTTTCCTGATTGAACTGACTGTTGTTGGTGATGATTCCAGGCACAAACTGGACTATTGGTAGTTTATCTGGTAATAAACTTGACCACTGGAAAAGCAATTACTACATGAAGTTTGGTATTTCAGCATATTCTTTTCTTTTCTGAAGAAAACTGATTCCTATGATAAAATGGCACTGCTGGAATCTGAGACACTGCTTTTCACTTACCTGAGGCTAAAGGTGAGAATCAGTCAAGTATTTGGAGTTCCAGATAGATATTGATGAGTTATTCCATTTCTTAAATGCTTCCTGATCCATAAAAGTTAGGGTTTGGTGACTGTGTATGCTTATTGTAAAACTGCATTACTTGGCTTTGAAAACTCTTAGACTGAATTCAGTGCCAGTTTATTAAGCTGCTGCTGGTTCTCAGGAATTAGGGGGATGCAAAAGTTTTGGGAAAACTGTGCATGAGTCTGTCTGGGGTTCAAGGATGTAGCAGTGACTTTGTTCCCTCAGTGCTGTATGTGTGTATTTCCTGACAGGAGGAGAGGTGGGGAAAGGGGATTGAGGGGGGCTTTAATTCTGATGTTCTGTGCTTATTGTGTGAGGTCTCCATTAACTGAACCTCTTTGACCTGGTCTGAATCTTGCATCTGTTTATTCAGAATATGTTCATTACTTAGATGTAGCATTGCTTTCATTGTGAATATTTTTGGGATGTAATAGGCAGAAAAAAATCTTGCCAAACTGGAGGAAAAAGCAGAAAAAAACTTGATAAAGTTGTGTGAAGAAAAGCTGAGACAACAGGAGAAGCTCTGGGAGTTGAAACGTGAAACTCTGCTCAAAGAGAGGGCACAGAAGTGCAGTGAGGCTTTAGACAAACAGGTAGGCTTTAGTACAATTTGTGTACAATTTGTGCTTCTCTTGCACTGAAACGAGCTCGTGTGGGAGGTAGCTCTTTATCCAGAGGAGATTTCTCTGCTAAAGCTGAGATGCCAACCCTTAATGAGAAGTGAACATTTTGCGTTCTTCATTTGTCTCATCTCTGTGTGTTACCCAGCAGTATCTCTGGCCTGGTTGTAAGAAGGCAGGTTTCTAATGAATCATTAGTGTTCCAACAACTGATTTTCAAAACTGAATCTCTCTTTGCTTTTTAACAAATATGTACTGCAAAAATCAACCAATGCTTTTGCAGAACTCACTTAACTGCAGTCAGAGCATCTAATGTAAAACCCTTGGCTTGCTGTGCTGCTGACACCTCAGAGCTACAGAATCCAAGACAGTGGCACTGCCCTGAGCATTTTGAGGTGGTAAAGGCAAACATGTTGGACAGCGTGGTAGGATTATTGTACCACAAACTTCTGGAATGCCCCTGCCAGTGAGCATTTCAGAGTGGTGGTTGTTTGGGTTTTTCTTAAGAAATTATTTTTCTGCATTGAGCCAGGTTTGTCATGATAAAGTACCTGCTTTTGGAGAGGTCTTGGCTCACTGTGTATCTGTTTCAGATGAAAGAGCTGTCTCCCCTGGTTCCTGTGTGTGAACAGTTTCAAGAGCAGTACAAAAGCTTTGCAGCCTCCCTGGATGCCACTAGACATGAATTGCCCATAAAGAACATTCACACAGAAGGAGATAGGAAAACTTTCCTTGGTATGAAAATTTCAGAAACAGTGGGTTTATGCTGCAAGCACTTCTTACAGTGTTGTTGCTGCACCTGTCTGTGACCACTGGAGGAATTTGGTGTGTTCTCAGAGCTGGTGTGGACACTGGGCTGCTGCATTAGTCATACGTTGTGCTGTGTGTAGTTTTTACCCCAGTTTAAACACTTCACTGCACTTGAACAAGTGCAAGTTTTCTATCTTGCAGCAGTGAAGAAATTATCTTTCTGAGCGAGGTCAGTCTTCATATGCACCTTCTGTAGCAATTTCTGTGCATTTTAAGTGTGGGTGACATTACTCCTTTCTTGTTCCTGCTCTGTGAATAAGTTGTGGGAGTGCTGTGACCTATTCCTGTTTCTGTGTTTGAGGGATACAGTCACCTGGGTAGACTTGCTCGTGTTTCTTGTAGAGCTGGAGCTTAAATGTTATTGTGTTGAATAAGAGAATATTCAGTAAAACAGTACATGTGTTTTGTGTTGAAGTCTGGACAAAAAGTTGCATTTTAAAACTACTGGTCTGCAAGAAACATTTAAAAATAATCTTGGACTTTAAAACAAATGGAAAAGTTCATTAAAGAACTTAGAATTCTTGTAAGAAGCTTTGAAGGGAATAGGTCCATTTCTTTTGGTTTGTGAGTGTTGAAGGAAATGACTGGATAAATTTCTTGGGGGTTACATACCATGTAACTGGCCAGAGAATTTGGGGTGTTTAAAACTTGTTTCTTCTCTGCATGTGTCTGGTAAAAATCTGACATACTCTGAATGAGAGCTTGATGAGCCATTTTAATAGGCTGTTGCTGGTGCTTGTTACAGCAGTGACAACCAACTTGGCTTTCACAGTTTCATGGTGTGTTTGTGAAAACTGAACAAACATCATGTAGTTCACCTGTGCCTGGGTTATTCCAGCTCTTAGTATCTTGTATTAACTGATGCCATTGCATGTTTAATAATACCTTTTTAACACCTCGTCTTGCAGATGAACTGGGAAAACAATTAATGGTCACACAGGAGATTCTGACAGAAATCACACCAAGCCACTCAGAAGACTCTGGAAAAACACTTACTGCACTGAAAGAGCTTAAAAAAGTATCTCAGGAACTGGATAAAGAGCTTCAAAGGTAATTCCAAAATTTGGGTGTAAGACTTGTTGGCTAAATACTCAGAGGAAAATCTGTAGACCTTGCCAGAATACATCCAGAACACAGACTGGGGGAGGATTAACTGAGGGTTTGGTGGCTTCTCTTTACTTCTCTTTACAGCAGCCACCTGCACTTCTGTCCCTGCCCCATCTACAGTCAGAGTAGGATGGTTGGCTTTGTTTGTGTTTGTGCATTCCAAGTGAACTACTTTAGTGTGCCATTCTCTGGCACTTTAGCTGGGAATTTCAGTGAGCAACAACAGACCTGGTAAGTGCAAATATGTAGGAGTGGAGAACTCTGGGAGGCAGCAAAGTGAACTGGAAACACTGTCTTAAATAACAACCCTGCAAATGTATCATCCTGAAGAAGGTACAAGGAACACAGAAAAGGTTTTTTTCCTAAAGTATTGTGTCAACAAATACAAAGTATCACTGGGAGGGTGAGGAAATGCTAAAGCATGACCTGTTCTTGCCTTCCTTCATTGCCCCAGAAGAGATTATAGCTAAAATCTTAAAGATTGCTAGACCATAAGGCCACTCACCTCCCCCTCCTGCAAACTGCCCCTCCTCTTCTCTGGGTTTTTCCTCTTCTCTTCTTCTGCCTTTGGAAAGAAAATTCACATTTTACTTATTTTTTTTTTCCTCTTCTGATGAGGCCATAGCAGGAGAAAGACATGAATGTCCAGGCATGTAGTCTGAGGGCTGAAGCAGAAGTTCCTGTCCTTCAGAGTCACTGATTCAGCTTCGTGTGTTCCAGGAACTTCAAAGAAGTGCAGGACCTGTCGTTTGAAGTCTGTAAAGAAGTTGCTCTGCATAACCAGAGTGTGTGTGAGGAGAACCATGGACTGGATGTTGTGAAAGACTGGTACTTCAGCTAAGTGCCTGAATAGTTTTACTACTGGGTAGGTACTAACTCGATGTCAGGGGACTTGTTATCCTTCTGCTTCGTGTGTGACCATCAGGCTTGCCCAGTGTTTTGGTTGTATGGGGATATGAAGCCAGTAGCACTGACAGAGCTCTGTGTGCTGTCCCATCCAGAGATCACAGCTCTCTTAACGTGGGTCCTGAGACAGCTGTTTTAGCACTCTCTGCCTTGACAGTACTGAAAGGGAATAGTGAGAAATGTTACTCCTGGCTGATCTGACCTCTGTTAATGCACAGCATTATCACTGCTCACTCAGAGAACACCTTCTGCAGGAACTCTGAGTTGTCCCATGTGTCTGGATGTGCTGAGAGGAAAAACTACAGGGGTAGCAAGTAGTGAGGCTGATACTTGCAAGGAGCCTGGACACTTAGTGAGTGAGCAGCTTTGGTAACTTGTTGCCTGATGGCCTTGTAAAGAAATTATTGAAATCCTAAATGCTTTTGTATAAACCTGACTCCTCTTTAAGGGTTTTATTCTATTTAATAATAAAGACTATTTTCCACTGCATTATTATTAGCTTTCATGTTTGAATATCTTCATTGGTTTCCTACAGAAGCTTCTGTTTCTATCTGGGGCTGATACTACACAGTCCAGTGATGGACTTGCACACACCAAGTGGTCCCAATGGTGAGCCGCGAGCACCCAAAGTGCTGAGGCCAAAGGGTTGGGAATGTGGAGAGAGTCCACAAATCTGATTACTGAGTAAGTGCTGGAGAGGAGTGTGCTGGGCTATGGACATTCATGCCAGATCTGGTGTGATTCTTCAACACACTTTCCTTTTTTGGTGCATGGAATGCATTTTTCTCTGGAAGACATGCTGTATCATGTGTTTTATAAGCTGTGGAACCTATTTCTGTGATGGTTTTTCAAATGGTTTGCTTTGTATTGTGTTCAGAGCAGTACACTTCTGACCTAGGCTGCACCTATAAGGCTTTTTGGTATGCTCCTCAAACAATACTTGGAGCATTCTCCTTGCACCTCCCCAAGTGCTATTCAGGCTTTCTTCCTGTATCACTAAGGGTCTGACTAGATTCTTGTCTCCTCTGATTAAAAATCAGAAGGCAATTCAGTAACTGGATCAGGAGATGTGCCACGAGAAGCTGTTCAGACCCTCCTTGTATATCATGGCAGTGCCATTTTTCCAGCAGCAGCTCATCCCTGAGCCAGTGTTTGTGGTTGAGGCATGCTGGGGGATCTGCACGGGGGGGTTCAGTGTGTACTGTCATTCAGCTCCGGAGCTGTAGGTGCTGCACGGGGATCGTGCTCTGGGGCAGGAGCAGGAGCTGCATCCATGGATTTGACCACTGGATGGGGAACTTTGCCCAGCAGAGTCACAGCTTAGCTGCAAAAGAGGAGGGTGTTTGATTTTGGTGGATGGAGATGTGCTTAAAAAGACTGCCTTTTCTGGGTTTGGATTATTGCTGGGCTGTGCTTCCTTACGCCTTTAACCTCCTTGTGATCAGTGTGTCATTCTGAGGCTCTAAAAGTCATGAAATCTTAAATATGAGAGGGAAAGGCATGAAATTAAAATCCACATAGTGATGTCTTGACACAGATATATCATTATGTCCTAGGAACTAGGATTTCTTGATGTTTCCTAGGATTTCACTGCTGTTATAAAAATACGTTTTCCTTTAAGAAACACTCTCAAATCACTTGACTGAAGCGGCTGGGTGTCCTACCTTTGAGCTTCTATTGTGTGTGTATCTGCACCCCCAGCTGCCTCTCAAACAAGAGCCAGCCGTGCCAAGTTTCCCCCACCCAAGCAGGGGGAGCGTTCTGGCCGTTCTCTGCCTTCAACTGAACACTCATCTGATTCTTTGGAGAACAAGTGTTCACTCAGCCTCTCCAGGGAAGGGTCTTAAGCTGGTTTGAGCTGAGGCTCTGCCTCCTTGCTTTTGCTGAATATTCGAAGTGGTTGTGTTCTGGCTCTTTGCAGAAGTGTTTTAGGCTCCTCCACCTTGAAACAGCCCCAGAATTGGATGCTGTCATTTAGCACTGTACAAACAACAACAAAGAACTGCAGAATCACTGGAGCAGGAGCTAAACAGATGTGACACCACTTATTTTGTGTTTTCCACTTATTTTCTGACAATGTCTCATGCTCTAAATCGGTTGGCATCCTAAACAAATTAAGGGCTCTTTTTTAATTCAGGTTATCAATCTTTTTTCCCCCCTGGGATTAGTAATGTTCTCCCTTGTGTAACTTGTACCAATGAAGATTTTGTTTTGTTTTGTCTGAGCTTGTGCAATATCACCTATTTATTCATCTTTTAGCCCAAAAGTTCTTCTTGACCAGTTGTTAAAATTCACGTGTTCTAAGGTGCTTTTTTTTCTTCTAAAAACCAAAAGCAGTTGAGAAACGAGCCAGGGTGGAAGGGGGCTCCCAGAAGTGGATGTGTATTGTTGTTTAGACAATAAAAGGCTGTCTAAAAAGACATTGGCAAAACTTTTAAACTGGTTTGGCAAAGCTTTTAAACTGGGCTTGCACTGCAGAGTGCTCTGCCTGGATCCTGGCTGGGGAGAACTGTGACCACAGTCCCCTCAGCTCCTGGCTGGTGTTGCCAGACTGACCATCAGCTCGGATGGGCTGGGTCAAGGCATTTTTTTGGCTGTAATTCCTGTTCTCCGGGGTCAAGGGAATGCAGGCTCGCCCCCCGGTGCCCGGGGAGCCCAGCAGGGCCCGGGTGTCCCCTGCCCACACCCCACCCCACCGCTCTTTGTTCACAGGCTGCAGAGGGAGCTGGCTCGCTGCTCATCAACAGCACGTCAGCAGCTCCTGACCCCAGCAGATGTTTCTGCATTTTAGGCTAATGAGAACTTATTGGATTACTGCAGTCTTCCCTGCCTCGGAGTAAATACCACTTTGTTGGAGATCCGGAAATTCATCCTGAATATGATAAACAAACTGCTGGCTGGGCTGGGACTGCCAGCACATGAAAAGAGCTCCGGAGCGGCAGAGGATCTGACAGCTCTGAAATGCACCACTGAGCCACACCAATTAAGAGCATTTCCAGTGATTATGGGAGCATTCCTGCTCAGCTCTCAGCAATGAGTTGGGGTTGTTTCTTCCGCTGCGTTTGTGTGTGGCCTGTAAGGCAAGCACGAGGTTTGCAGGGTAGTCTCAGATGCCTCTTGTTTTAAAACAATTCTGTGGTCATGTATATACAAGAGCTATGGAGTTTCCTGCTTAAATCCTGCATTTTCTATGTTAGGGAAGCAAACACGCTTTGCCTCTTCAGACATACCTAATCTTTTTATTTACATGGATGGTGTGGGTTTGGAGATGGCCTGTAGGACATCAAAACTCAGTTCCTCAGTGTAGTATCTACTGCATGTGGGAGATGACTCCACTGTTCAACCAGACTATGCACCAACTTGTATTTCACCCGTCACATGTTGGGGTGGAGAAGAAAACTGGGAAATTGGGACATTTAGGCAGAAACAAGGACAGCTCCTGATAAACACGGTGCTCTTCCTTCTGAATCACTGTCTGCCCCTTTGAATGCTTTCTCAGTACTGTTTCAGTCCCTTTGTCAGGAATTGCAATGTTATGTTACTGAGAAAAATCAGACTCTCCTGTTCCACAGAGGAATGATAACCATTTTTGACAGAACTATTTAATAATTCTGTTCTCGATACCATTATCCTGTTATATGCTGCTCAGATTACATTCTAACTTAAAGCCTGCTCCTTAATTATCCTTCCCCTATCCTGTTGTTCTGGAGATGCCTGTGTTCCTGGGAGGCAGGATGAGTGTGGTTTGCAGCCCTCTGGCCTGGGGCAGTCTCAGCTGAGCCATCACCCTTGGGGCTGGGTAGCTCTCGGGCTGTGCAGAGCCTGACACTCTAGGTCTGCACTTACCACATTCTGCATTTGCTGCCTGTGTTTGGCTGTCACAGAAACACAAAGGGAGAACCAAACTGGGAGTTAAAGAATGGGAGTGGCTTTTTTATCAGGAATATAATACTGTAAAAATAAGCCAAACCTTATCCTTGTCTGGTGGTGTGTAATGACTGAGACAAGTGTTTTTCCTTTGGGGAGGGGGGACAAATGACTCTGGGAACTGATGACTTGGGTTTTATTTTTCACCCATCTTCTACTGAAATCTTGTTGTGGTGGTTTGATTTTAGGCTTTCCTGGGAGACAGATCACATGGTTTGCTGTTTAGTTTACAGGACTTAACACAAAACTGAATAATTAATAGCCTTGGGTTTATGTGCACAGCTTCCACATGTATTCTCAAAATCTTTAGATAAGTGACTATTACCTATCATGCCTTTAGATCTGATCATCTGTGTGATGAGTTGGTGCCAACACTGATTCACTTAACAAGGGCTAATTATTAGTACTGTGGTCCTACCACTCCACTCTTGTGAGTAATCTTACTGATTTGAACTTTGCAGTTGGAGGGGGGTGCAAAAGGATTCACAGCTGAGAGTACCAGTGGTTTTTTGTTTGACAGAATCAGATACCTGTCTGATAATTTTCACATTGCACACAGTTTATGAGATAGATGGGGTGTGGAGGGCATCATTTCTTCTGCAGGGTAATGCTGAGGCTGCACAAGTGGTCAGGTTGTAAATTAGGTGTAGTCAGATCCAATAGAGTTGCATTCACACCTTCTTCTCTGCCCCACTGTCCCTCCCTCACCTTTCTGCCACCAGCACGGCCCCACACGCTTTCAAGTGCCTGAGATTCCTCAGACTTCAGGAGGAGCAGAATTACGTGTTCCCTAAACTACATAAAAATCTGAGCTATGCACAGTGGGTGAATATGGCCCATAGATCTGCCTGATGAATGGCTTTTATACATAAGCAGTTCTTACAGAACTGCCTTTAAACTCTTAACCAGTCCCAGATGTGGGTTGCAGGCTGCTGCTGGAATTCCAACACCTGTTGCATCACACTGAATGGGATTCATTTTGGCAAGCCCAGAAAATTCCATTTCAGTAAGTAAATAGTTTGAAATTATATCTAAAGCTTCCTTTTTTTTTTTTTTTTTTTTTTTTTTTTTTTTCAGCCTTTTTTACAGGATTGCACATACTTTCATAATTAGAAGATGGTTTGCAGTCTTTAGAGGCTGTAATTGCCTGAGATTTCTTGTGCTCAGTAAATACCAAACAGAAAATCTTCAGTTTAGAAGAAATTCCTCATTTAAAAGAATTAATGATTCAAAAGGCCTCAGCTTCACATAAGGAGAATTTCTAAATGTGATTTTTGAAAAGTAGAAATGCTCATGTTTGTTCATTATTCTGAAGATGATGGAGCTCCATGTTAGAACTGCACTTTGCTGCATTCATCAATTCAGTGCTGAATCCTGTTGCTTCTCCCAAGTCCTTACCCAGAGCTTTCTCAAAGACGAAATGTGGGTGACAGGATGGGTGTTCAGTGTTGATTTTTTTGGTAGATACTCTGTAGATCTCAACGTGAGTTTGTAATGAGCCATTTGTTGTTTGCTCTAGGAAGGTATGGATGGAGTGTTAATTGTTTTGAAAGCAAATGCTATTTCACCTCCACACACCTGACCTTGCAGGGCTTCTGTCAGAGTCATGGCTGGGGTTGGTGAGATCCTGTACATCAGTCCAGGTGCCACACCATGAGGACAGCAGAGGTGCTTCCTTTCCATTGTGCCTCCTGTGGCTGAAAGATTGCAGGGTGCCCTGCAGTGTCACCCCCAGGAGGGAGCCTGGCTTGAGTTCTGCTGGGGCATGCAGGGCTCTGGGGATGTGTCTGTGAAGCTGAAGAGGGAGTTCGGAAATACCAGAGTTTGTTGTTTCTTTTTGTGTTTTAGTTTGTCTCCAAAAAAACCCCAAACAAAAAAAAAACCAAACCCAAAACATTCCCTCTTTAATATACTTCCTAATAAGTTCCTTCTCATAATGCCTCATTTCCTTGGGAAGTGATCCCTGTGGCTCTGGAGTCCAGTCTTGTCTAATTGGTCATGATGTGTTTTCTTTCTTTTCCTAGGTTGGTTCTGCCTCTCCACAAAAATATGACAAGGCTGGTTTAGGATAGACTTAAGGAGGAAAATATAGCCACATGAGGCAGTGTTACCCATTAATGAAGATAATCTGAAGTTGTCAAAAACGTACTGAGTTCATGACTTCATTTTAGAGAGCAGATATTAAAATGAGGGTAAATTTCAAATAAGATAAAAATTTAGGCACTATTTATTTCCCTTCTGGTTGAGGACTGAACAGCCTCTGGTTCTTGTTGCTGAAGTCATCAGGGATTCCTCGTTCCTTTTGATGACTTTGTGCTTTTTAGGATTGACTTGCAGAAAATGTGGTAGCCAGGAATGACAGTCCTGAAATATGTGGTGGCTAAAATTAATTCAAGAGGGAGAAAAATAGCAGCTTTAGCAACTTGCTCTTTTTCTTGTCAGAAGCCAGAAGGAAGGGACTTTGGAGAACTCTTGGGCTGACTTTTGAATACAAACCTGTATTTTTGCCAAATGAAATGCTGTGGTCCATAGCAGTGATTGTTAGAAGAAATGGAACTGAGGTTCAGATATGGAGCTAACCCAGAAGCAAATATTACAATGTTTTTTTGCTTTTCCCAGTACTTTTCCTTAAGCCAGATGTGTAGTATTGAGGGGAAAATGTTGGGGGAATCAAACTCCCTGCATTGAGGGTTTTCATTTATTGCTGGGGCAAGAATTCTGCTCTGTTGAAGATCTCTGGGATCCCTGGCATGCCTGAGTCACCTTCACCAGGGACTGGAGGAATCACTCCTTACCATCTATATATGCAGCATTTACCCCATGGCTGTGTGATGGCATTTGTTGTGTCACCTCCAATCTCTGCTCTTTGGGTTTGCTCTTCCCCGGGTTCTGTGAGCTCTGCTCTCAGGCTGGTGCAGTGAGAGCTCCCTCTCCTGTCCCGAGCCCCTGAAGCTCTGGCTGGGACAGAGGGCTGGAGAGGGACAGACTGGGGCCTGGGGCTGGAGGAGGATGGGGTAGCACTTCTTTTGGGGTTGGGAAGCCCTTCTTTGACAGTCCCCGGGGCCGTCCCTGGCCGTGCAGACACTCAGGTACCGCGAACACACCGGACCGGGGGTGCCGCGTCCCGGGATCTTTGTAAGGCACCTCCGGCGCTCGGGAGGACTCGGGGCTCGGGCGGGTCTGCCGGGGCACCTCGGGGCTGGGCAGCAGAGGCAGCAAAGCCGGGATGACCGGGACCAGCTCGGGACAGCCAGGATAACTGGGATAACCGGGACCAGCCCGGGACAGCCCTGGGACACCCGGGATAACTGGGACCAGCCCGGGACAGCCAGAATAACTGGGACCGGCTCGGGACAGCCCTGGGGAGCCCTGGGGCAGCCGGGGATAACCAGAACCAGCCCTGGACAGCCCAGGGATAACCAGGACCAGCCCGGACCAGCCCTGGGACAGCCGAGGCTAACCGGAACCAGCCCGGGACAATCGGGACAAGCCCGGACCACCCCTGGGACAGCCGGGGATAACCGGGACCATCCCGGGACAGCCGGGATAACTGGGACCAACCCAGGACATCCGGGATAACTGGAATAACCGGGACCATCCCGGGCCAGCCGGGATAACCAGGGCCAGCCCGCTGNGCGGCCAAAGGCACCGGGAGCCGCGCTGAGCCGGGCTGGACTAAGCCGGGCTGAGCAGAGCCGGGCTCGGGTGCGGGCGGCGGAGGTTCGGGCTGCGCTCGCCGCGAACAAAAGACTCCCGCTGCCCCCTCCCGCTCCGCCGCACCATGTCCCGCTGCGGCCCCTGCGCGCTGCTCCTCGCCCTCGGCAGCCTCAGCGCTGCGCAGCCCCGGGACCGGCAGTGAGTACCGCGAGGGGCTGGGGGCAGCATCCCCGGGCCGGGCCGGGCGGGGCGAGAGCCGCGGTGCCTTCGGAGGTGCCCTCGTGGGGGACAGAACCCCTCTACCCTCGGGGGGCAGAAGCGCTGTGCCCTCGAGGGGGGACAGAACCCCTCTACCCTCGGGGGGCAGAAGCGCTGTGCCCTCGGGGGACAGAACCCCTCTGCCCTCGGGGGGCTGCACACAAAGCCCGCCGAGTCCCCCCGCAGCTGCTGGAGGCGCGTTTGTACTCGCCGGTGCAAAAGTGCACAGCAAAGGGAAAGGGGGTGGGGGGGAAATCAAGAAGAAAGCTCCCAGGCAATACCTGCCTCCAGCCGGTCTGGAGAGCGGCTGCAAAGCTTTTATCTGCCTGCAATTATTTGAGGAATCCGGGGTGTTGCGCTGGGGGTGGCTGGAGGTAAACGCTGCGCTCCCGAGGAGCGTGTGAAGGGTCTGTGGGGAAGAGGAGCCGGGGAGAAACTGCGGGGAAAGTTTTCTGCCTTTTAGAAGTGGAATCTACAGCTCCTTGCAGCGCGTTTCGGTTAATTTTCATTAAGGTTCGCTTCGTTCTTTATCCCTGGCTTATTATAGCCCGTCAGCATCGTGAATAGCTGCATTAACCGAGTGCCATGGAGAACTTTTCACTTACTTACTAGAAAATATTTCACGCTCTGCCAAGTTTTGGTGTAACCTGACAGAGCTGTTAGTCAAATGCGCTTAAAGGATCTGTCCAGTCACTGTCAAGTTAACTCTTTGATCGCCAAGTGAAGTATTTAATATTCAAATGCCACTTATACGGTGATTTAAGTGGTTGTATCAAGGGACTGATAGTTCAGAAAGAGCTCAGCGGCTCAGAACAATGTGAGTACATGTGCTTCACATATGGCACTGCAGAGCTGCGCTCCGGTGACACTTCAAATCCCATCATTTCGTCTCAATGCAGCTGCTGCTCCTTCCCCCTCTGCAGCTACATCAGCTATCTCTCTTACCAAGAATTTGCAGGCTCAGTAGTAACTTTTTATTGTTATTTATTGCCATTGTGATGAATTTCCAAACCTGGCAGCCAGAAGGGTTTGAATGTGCAAGTACCCCTGCAATTCAACTCGAATGCCACAGAGTTCTGAACTTCCTTTGGGGGTAATGGGATCTCCATGGCAATGAGGCCTGCTGAGAGAGAAACATGGGCTTGGAATTTGATAAAAGATGACTTGGGGGCTGTAAAACACCATCATCCTCATCCCAAGGTGATAATTAATCATGAGCTGAGGCGACCTGGCTCGTGGGACTGCAGAAAGGCACGGGCTGAGAAACTGGGCTCGAAGAGGCATCTGAGGAATTGCCTCGTGTTCGAAAAATCCTTTTGGGTAGAAAAAAGCCCCAGAAAGGTGTGTCATGAAGAGAATATAAATGTGTTGCTTCCAGCCCCGTGCTTCAAAGAGCTCCGAGCCTGTAATGCTTTCAGCTGACAAGTTGATGGCACGGTGCCACTGGCAGAGGGTGGTGCAGATTCCATTCACAAACACTCGGGTTGCAGCATCTCTGGGAGGTCGCCTGGGGTGGCTTTAAAACCCTGTGTGTTCCTGCTGAAATCGTGCCCCTTTGCCGGGGTTTTTAAACTTGCAGGGCGTAATTGTTTGAATAAAAAAGTGGGAATTTGAGCCCCGCCTCGGAGCTGCTGTTTCTGGGCTGCTCCTGCACAGACTGGAAGTTCAGCTGTGTTATGTGTGTGAGTCTGAGGTTTGGGAGGTGCTGAGGACCAGCTCGGAGGGTCCCTTCTCTTCTTGTGTTTGTGAGGGTGAGCTGTGGAAAGAAAGCCGTGAGAAATAGTTGAGGCAAAAGTGTTAAAAGTATCTGAACTGTTTCAAAACAAAGCATTAGCTGCAAAACTCCACCAGAGGTTCAGGGACCTCCTTATTCCTTCCTGAACTTCAGGGCTTTTATGATCTGCTGGTTGTATGTTTAGTCTCTTCCATATAATTCATAATATAATTAACACCTTGTATCTTTAGTTTGTTACATATAAATGAATGTGCTTTATATATACAATACACATTGAAATTACTGGGTTGTTTTAAATCCTAAGGATTTGTAAGCACTTGGACTCTGTTTCCATGTGCATCCTGTGTTCATTTATACACATCAGATACAGGTGGTCGCAAATATGACCAAAGAGGAGCAAACACATCTCAAAGCAGTTCATTCCTTTCCTCTTGCTGTACAAGAAGTGGCTCACAAGTGCAGATGCCACTTTTCCTGCCATGTCTTGACCCAGCACTCCCAATTTTGCTCCTCAGGGGTTATTTGATTGCAGCACCCTCCGTGTTCCGCCCTGGGGTGGAGGAAGCTGTGAGTGTGACCATCTTCAACTCTGCCAAGGAGACAACGGTGCAGATCCAGCTGGTGGTCAAGGGAGAGACAGTGGCACGAAGCCACGGGGCAGTTCTGGGTAAGGTCCTGTCCCCCTGAGCTTCAGGAGGGCTTTGGAAGCTGTGGGAGCACATCAGGATCCCTTAATTGCTTTTGGGGGTAACGAAACTGGAGCCAAACTAATGTCTAATTAATTGGCTGCTGCTACACCACCTCAGCTGGTTGTGTTAGTGTGGGTTTGATGCATGTGATAACAAACAGGCCAAGAATTTTGGGACGCCAAGGCTTATGGAGATATTGATATTCAAGGGGTTTATAGTGAATAGCATTCCTTTTCAAGCCTGAATGTTTGTCACTGGGGAGCTATATTCCTATAGACATAAGGAATATATAAGTTTGGAATATAAGGAATAAGTTTATTTAAAATAAAAACATGAAATCCTCCTCATTATCCTCGTAATGTTCCTCCCTTATTTAAAAATGAGCACTGGGAATACAATCTCCTCGTCTTCAGGTCTGAGCCTTGCTGAGAGAGGTGGTGATATCTGTGCATTGGATAAGTCTTGACAATCCAAGACAGACACCTCTGTCCTGTGAGAGAAGTCTGAGTGTTTTGGGTCCATCCAGCCCAGCACTGAGTGGATTTGTACTGGTGGAAGTCCAGTAGCACTGGTACCAGTGCAGGGGCTGGGATGAGCTGGGATGCAGACAAGGCTCAGGCAGTCAGGCTCTTCAACCATCACATTTTAACCCTTCTGTGTGTTAAAATTGGGAGTTTTATAAAAGCCATTTCCCTTCCTGGAACAGACTGGCTCTGGTTGTGCCCTCCCCTTGTTGTCTTTGAGATTGGCTGACAACTGCAAAGCAATTCAAAGGGAGTGATGCTCCCACATGTGGACAGCATATGCTCAAGACAACTCTTAGGTAGGGCTGTCTCCAGCAATCAAAACTGATCCCACCAGTGCTTGTTTGGAGAATTATTCAAGTCCCCAAAGAGGCCAAGTTCCTTTTAACAGCCCAACCCTTCTGTGAGCACAGGCTGTGCTGAGCCCTCAGCCTCGGGGGTGCTCTCCAACCACTGAGCACTTTGCAGTTTTCCTGGGGCAAAAATTGTAAATAAACGTGGGGCAGGTTTGCTTTGGAGAACTCTGCTGGGTGCAGTTTGCTCAGCCCGCAGATCATTTACTGCAGTGAAATCAAAATGAGGGTGTGTCAGGTGGCAGCTCTGGGTGGGGGTCTCCTTCTGCTCCATCGTGCCTTATCTTGAGAATAACTCCCTCTCTCTCTCTCTTTAGATAAAGGAACAATTAAACTGAAGGTGAGTGTCAATTATTTGAAGATGTTGTTGGTGCAGCAGGAGGGATTTCCCTTCAGCCACCTCAGGCTGGGCTGTGTGAGCAGCTGAGGGACCAACGCGTGCCACGTTCTGGGGCTGACACTGAGCAGGGAAGAACCTGGAGGAAAGGGGGAGAGTGGAAAGGGCAAATCTTGACCCGCCACAGCTCATCTGTCAGACCCTCAGACCACTGAGGAGGATCAGTGGCCCAACATGTTTGGGCTCTTTGGTAGGAATGGCAGAACAGAGGGATGTGGAAGTGAAGGGGGTTGGCACTTCAAACGTCGGCAAAGCTGAGCTGCACTGAAGTGTTGGCTCTCTTGGGACCTGCTTTGGACCGGTCGTGTCTGAGGTGGAAAAGGGGGGTGTAATAAAATGTGAAATTGTGATCTGCTTCTGGAATTATCAGATTTTTTTTTTTTTGCCTTGTCATTTTTAATCTGAGGTGGTTTTAAAAGTTTTTTATTTCTCCGAGTAACTGGTTGAAAACAAGCAAGCAGCACTTTTTGCTTTGGGGACATTCTTCTGTTGGTTGTTGTACTTTTTCCCCCTGTTGGAAGAGCTGTGTGTTGATTCATGGGGTTGATTCCCCCATGGAGCACACCTTCAGCAGGGGAGGGTGCACCTGGGGGTCTCTTTGCTTGAGTGATGAAGGGCAGAAGAGAATCCCCCCCGTGTTTTTAGCATGACTTTGCCTCCTTTGATGTTTGTATGTTGGAGAAGATCCAGGATGGCCTTCATGTGTTTTATTGTTGACCTGTAGTGCTCTGGGTGGTTCCTGATGCTCTCCTCAGGGCCCCCAAACCTCCAAGGCTTTCCCTGTGTCTTCCTCACCTCCTGCTCTGCTCCCCAGGTGCCTCCAGGGCTTCGTGGACAGGCTCATCTCAAGGTCTGGGGCAACAGGCACCTGGCAGGGGGTGGGTACATCTTCCACAACTACACCACGGTCACCATCGACAGCAAAGGCTCCTCTGTGTTCATCCAGACTGACAAACCTGTCTACAAACCCAAGCAGAAAGGTAAAGGGGCCCTGGGGACACTCCAGGGTCCGGGGCTGCTGTCCAGCCAGGCTTTCTCCAGAGCTGTTCTCTAGGATGAGCTGTTCTGTTGGCTAATAAATGTCCTCTTTCCCTTTTTTAGTGTTGATAAATCTCTTTATGGTGACTTCTGACCTGAGACCAGTCAATGACAGGGTAAAGAACTTTTTTTTCCCACTGTAAAATATGATGTTATATTTTGCAGCCTGTATTTCAGTCTCGTGTCCGTCTGTGCGCAGATATTGTTGGCTTCTTCAACCTAAACTTATTTTGTGATAGCTTGTTGTATTTGTAATTTAGTGTTTTCACTTGGTCATGTTCTTACTGAAGGAGAGCAGAGGCTTTTGGAGGGTTGGAAATAGGATGCAAATATGGCAGAGCAGATGATGAACTTTTCAGACTTGTATCTTCCTCAGGTGGTCCCAGACATGCCAAGTGTTCCTTTTGTGGGGGTGGAATGTGTGTTTCTCAGGCTGCTCTTACAAAAGATGCCCAAACTCTGTCCCTTTGTGTGTCACACCCTGTTTGGGTCAGCTCAGCTGTTCAGCCCCCAAAGCACCTTTGCTTCCTAAAGCCTTTTGTTCTCTTTCCTTGCAGATTGAAGCCTATGTGGTGGTGAGTACCCACCTGTGTGCCCTCCCACCCTGCACAGCTCCCACATCCTCGTGGCCTGAGGAGGGTCTGTCCCTTTGCAAGTCCCTCCTGGCCACTCCCAGTGCAGAGATCCCTGTCCCTGTGTCCTTAACTGGTGTCTGGGTCTCGCTGGTTTGTTGTCACCAACAAGTATCCTCCTTTTCCACTTCAGTCTCAGAAAGCCACCCCCAATTTCCAGCCTGAGGGGAACTGGGTGGGTTCCTTGGTTCCAGTGGCACAATCCCACTCGGTTGTTCCCTGTCCCTGCAGCCAAACACTGGGACAGTGGGCCACAGAAATTCCTGGCAAGGAAGGAGTCCTCCTGTCCTCTTATGAATGAGAAATTCTGTGTTTAGTCTTATTTCTGATGGGTTTTTGAAACCATGGCTTAGCTGTCAGCCAGCAGAAGAATTCACCCTCTTCTCTTGTTTGCATTCAGCACAGATTTAATGCTGGCAAAACCAGTGGGATTAATTTCATCTGATTTTGTCATCTTCAAGTTGTCTTGCTGGTCATGCAGCTCTCTTTAGGAATAGAAAGTGTCTCCAAAGGTCAGTTTGTCCCATCCAAAAGAGGAGCCTTAAAACAGGTGGGAGATCTGCTGCTTGGTTGCAATGCGCTCAAATAATTTCAGAAGCCAGGTCCCCCTGGTGAAGTTCCTCCAGAACATTTCTGACCCGTGGTAGTTCCCTTTGGGCTGGCAGTGGAGGGTGTCTGTCACACAGCTGGAGCTCTTTGTTGCACACTGAGCTGGGTGTGTGAGTGACCCTCGTTTTCCCTGTGCTGTTTCTCCTCCCTGCTCCACCTGCAGGACCCTCGGGGGTCTCGGATGATCGAGTGGAGCAACTTGAAGCCCTTTTGTTGTGGTGAGTTTGGTCCCTTCTCCTCCTTGTGTTGCTAGTTCCCTTTGCTTGGTGTTCAATAAGCCTTGGCAGTGCCTGAGGGGTCACCCAGGGCTGGTTCCTTCTCCAGGTATTGTCAACATGACTTTTCCCCTGTCGGACCAGCCCGTGTTTGGGGAATGGCTCATCTTTGCTGAAATGCAGGGCCACACCTACAACAAGTCTTTTGAAGTGCAGAAATATGGTGAGTTGCCTGGAACCCAAGTGCATTTGGAATTACAGGACACTGTGAAATGTTTCCTCTGGAGGCAACACTTAAAAAGTCATGGGGAAAAGCTCGTTAGAGCTCTGGGGAAGGGACTGGGTGTTGTGCCAGGAAGGTCTTGGTTTGCTGCTGTTGATTGTCCTCTGCTGGGTGTTGTCCTGCCCTCAAGCAGGGGGCTGGGCAGAGTGATGCCTTAGGATTCTATATATTTGTGGGTTATTACACAGCTGAATGGTTGATCACATTTGAGGCAGCAGCAAACAGTTTTTAGCTTTGTGCCACGTTCCTGAATTTCTGTCTCAAGGGTGAGAGAGCAGCCAGAACATCACGGTTGGGACACACGTACCAGAATAACAAGACACACTGTGGTCAGAGAGGAGACCCAGGACCCTTGGAGGTGCTCCAGGAGGGCAGTTCTGGGGCTGGCACCAGGGACAAGGGCTTCTTGGGTTGGTTGTAACCATGATTTATGGTAATTAAGCGGTGTTAGATGTTTGTAAGCCCCCTGTCCTGGGCAGGTGCACCTCCACAAGCCTTCAGCCAAGACCTCTGCCTTCCCCAGACTGACATTGCCTCCAAGTTTTGGCTCAGCTTTCAGTGTGTGCTTTCACTGCAACGTGGGCAGCGAGTTCTCCTGGCACAGGCTCTGCTGTTTCTGTCCTTGCAGTGTTGCCCAAGTTTGAGCTGCTGATTGAGCCCCCTCGTTACATCCGGGACCTGTTGCTGTGTGAGAAGGGGACTGTCCACGCCAGGTAGGGACCTGTCCCACCCCAGTTCCATTGCTGAGCACTGTGGTGCAGCCCCTGGGCTTTGGGTCCCACCTGCTGCTGACTCTCAGATGATTTCTGATCATCCTCAGGAGGTGATCTCTCATGATGATCTCCTCATGAGATGATTTCTCACGGAAGAGCATTCACGGAACGTTAAAAATGAGCTGGAAACCTTCTGTGATGGTTTTTTCTGTGTTGTAGCTGTGCAGGTGACACAGTTTTTGGCCTTCAGGTGAGCAGGAAAACTGATGGGAGTTATTCATTACCTTCTTTCCGTTTCAGATACACCTTTGGAAAACCAGTGACAGGGAAGTTAATTGTCAACATGACCATCAATGGTGTGGGGTACTACAGGCATGAGATGGGACACCCTGTCCTCAAGACCACCCAGGTGAGTCAGACCATGGGCTTTACCTTTAATCCCACAGCTCTGTCCTGCTACTGACTGGAGATCAGAAAAAAAGGACTAAAAGAAATAGTTTGCTCCATCATAATAAAAAGAATTGCTTATTTTTGGCATGGTGTGTTTATGGTTTGAGGGCTGAGAACTTATTGGCATGGTATTAATCTGATTTTAGAGCATATGGGGCTGAGGAGAGCGGGAGACTGAGGGAGTGTCATGGGACCAGAGAAGGGATAAGGGTGGGAAACAAAACGTTTTTTTTCCTCCCCCTTTTTTTTTCTTTTCCTCCCCCTTTTTTTTTCTTTTCCTCCCCAACTGACATTCCCCTTCCCCACCACCCTGTGCAGATCGATGGCTCTGCTGACTTCGAGGTGTGTGTTAAGGACATGATGCCAGCTGATGTCCCGGAGCACTTCCGAGGCACAGTCAACATCTGGGCCACCGTGGTCAGCTCTGATGGCAGCAAACAGGTCACCTTTGATGACTCCACACCCGTCCAGAAGCAGCTGATTGACATCAAGTACTCCAAGGACACGAGGAAGCAGTTCAAACCTGGCCTGCCTTACAAAGGCAAGGTAAGAGTCGAAGCAGAGCCCCCTGATTTAAGGCTGTGCTGAGGTGACCTGCTGTGGTTTTCCCACCTGTTGTCACGGAATGCAGAAAATGGAATATTCTGTGACACTCTGAACAATCCCAAGTTTTGTGGTTCCCATGAAAGGCAGGTCTCTGGTTACATATTTCAAGAGAATGGTTCACAACCTTGGAGCAGGACTTTATCTGCACCTGCTGATTGAGAAGAAACACCAAGGCCAGGACTGTTCAGATCGACTGAGCACGGACAGTTTTAAGCTATCCAATCATTTTATATAATGATCTAACTGAAAGGCACAGATGATAAATACAAGGCTTGCTCTGAGAAGAAAGGCTTTTAGGGTTTTGGGTTGATTCCCAGCACGAAGTGTGTGTGTGTGTGTGAGTTCTTGAGCCTTAAAGGCCCGTGCTGCCTTAACGTGGCTGTTGGATGAGCTCTCATGTGAGCTGATAAACACAGATAAAACTCATTCATTTTTACTTTAACCTGTCACTGACTGGAGCTGCTGCCTGAATGCCACACTGCAGGTGGAGGTCACCTACCCTGATGGGAGTCCTGCTGACAGAGTGACCATCCGGGTCAGGGCTGAGCTCACCCCCAAGGACAACGTCTACACCAGCGAGTTGGTGTCCAGGAATGGGCTGGTGGAGTTTGAAATCCCCTCCATCCCCACAGCTGCCCAGTATGTCTGGCTGGAGGTGGGTCAAAGCTCTTTATAGGATTAACAGGCTTTAATGCAACTAATCTTGTCAAACCTGCACTTTATGAACCGGTGCTGCAAACAGGAAATTGGGGCCTTTTTAGCTTCAGCTTCTGGATTCCAACACAGCAAAGGAATCCGGTTTTTTGTTTCCTGCTGCCAATAGAACTGATGTTGATAACCAGGACGAGAAGGTGCTTCTCCAAATGCAGCTTAACTTGGCACTAAAGGCCCAACACTGGGGGAATGCTGTTGCTGTGTAAGGATGGCAGGAAAGGAACAACTGGGAAGTATAAACTGGGAGAAGGGGATGCAGCTTAAAAGAGCACAAATCAAGATTTCTACGCACAACATTCACATGTAACTTTCTTTCTTTAAGACCAAAGTGACAGCAATTGATGGGAAACCCTCTGGAGATCAATATCTGCCCAACTACTTGTCCATCAGCAGCTGGTACTCACCCAGCAAGTGTCACATCCAGCTCCAGGCACCAGAGAAACCTTTCCAGGTACTTTGTATTCCATCGTAATCCACGCTGCAGCTCTTGGCTAAAAGTACTTTAGTTCTAATTGTATTAATTATTCTTTAATAATTATATTAATTATTCTTTTCTGTGTTTCTGGGCTCCTGAGCTGTTTCTGCTCACACTGCAAAGGGTGAGGGAGCCCCCAGGGAGTTGGGCAGTGTGGGTTGGAGGGGCTCTGTGGGGACAGGGAGGGAGGATGGGGGTGGGCACTGCCAACATCTCACTTTTCCACGTTTCAGTGTCCAGTCTGGGCACAGATGGGGATTGTTTGCTGGGAATGACTGGGATTGGTGTAGAGGGAGTGGCTTAATTAGTGTAGCCTCACTAGGACTTCCAGTTGAAATCTCAGCTGGATCTGTTCTGTCTCCCAGTCCCTGAACTGTGACCACAATTGTCTCCTTTGGTAGTTTTTGGGGGAGCCTCTCTAAAAATGTAATCCTGCCCTATAAAAGCTGTTGTGGTTTCTCTCCTCGAGGAAAGGTCTGATGTAACCTTGATTCCTGTTGAATGTTGTTTTCTGGGGGTTGTTTAGGGTTCCTTCCTGCCCAGGAAGGTGTGTTTGGGGGTGAAAAAGTGGGTTTTGGCACTACACACACTTAGATTTCTCTTATCAGGTTGGTTTCAGATTCTTTGTATCCAAATAAGAGCTTTTTTTTTTTAATCATTGCATTTCATAGAAATTTAATGGCTAATTAATCTTTTACAAGTTTCCTGAGGTATGGAAAGGGGATTATACACTGCTAATCTGAACACATTGTTCTTATTATAACCTGATTAGACCTAATTCTTCTGTGGGAAAGCTGAGAGTTGGATGACCAGCTGATGTGGGAACTGTTTCCCTGCATTGCCAGCTCTTACTGGTGTTCCAATTAGCTACATTCATTTTTTTAATGAACTGTTTCATCATTTGCACTGGGGAATTCTTAATTCTTCAAATATTTGGTGTCACGAGGAGCTCCTCGTTCTCGGTGTTGACCCTTCAGCAGCTCCTTGCAGTCGAGTTCTGCCCTCCTGCTTTGCCCCCTGGGCACATTCTGGAAGGAGAACACTTGGTGATGAACGAAGAGGGGTTTTTCCAAGGTTTTCTTTGGGATTCAGCAGCCAGCCTGAGCAGTTTTAGCTGGGAATTTTTAAATGCTTTCAATGGCAGGAGGGTCAAGCCTGGAAGCTGCTGCAGAAATCCTGCAGAACACGAGTGGCAGCTGCTCCTCAGGGGCCAGAAGGAAGAAGTTTGTGTTCCTAGGAAAGAGGAATTATTCCTCAGGCAGACATGCCCCGGCCCTGATCCCATTCCTGGTGTCTCTTCTGTTGGGATTGGGGGGAATTTTCCTTCAGGGTACTCAGGATTAGTGACCCCCTCTGACTTCAGTGCTGCTCTGGAGCCTTTTGCAGGCATCAGATGAGTTTACTCAGCCAAAGAAGCAGCTTCCCTCTCATTCATTTCTGTGTTTGACACCCCTCTGAGTGCCAAACTTAACAAATTATGATCAGGACTTGTGGAATTGGGAAGCATTTCCCTCGGATCCGTTCCCGGTGATTTCATGGCACGTTGGTTGGGTTTGAATTAGTGTTTGGCACATGAATGTGATCCCAGGGTGCCATCCATCCCAGGGTGCAATCCCAATTAAGCTGCAAGGACTATCAAACACACATCTCCTCCCACCCCCAACCCATCTCTTCCTCTCTTTGGGGGTTGGACAACTTGACGGGGTGTCTAAACTTCAACTCTGACAGCTGCTCTGTGCCAAAAGGCTTAACTTCCAGGATTCCAGAGATTCCTTCACTGTTTCCTTGCTGCAGCCACCCCCAGCTCCTGCTCCTGTCTCCTCGCAGGGCGGGCAGAGCACAACCCAGACCCCTTGGGTGGCTCATGACAACAGTGCTCGTGTCACCCCCTGCTCGGTGCCTGGTTTGGCAGCAGAGGGGTCACCCCTCCCGTGGCCCCAGACCCACAGGGGTCTCTGTGCTTCCCAAACTCAGTCTGTGCTTTGGGACAGAGCAGATCTCTTGCTTTGCTGTCTCTGGGTGCAGGTGGGAGAGGAGGTTTGGATTGCAGTGAAGTCCACCTGTCCCTGCAACTTCACCCTGCACTACGAGGTGGCCTCGCGAGGCAACATCGTCCTCTCGGGGCTGCAGCCCAGCAACATCACCCAGCAGAGGAGCAGAAGAGCCACCTCCCCCTCTGAGAAGGACACTGGCATCACCCACCTCCCAGGAACAGGTAGCTGGCAGCAGAGATGCAGCCCCACCACCCCTGATTTCAGGGAAAACCCACAAAACTGAGCGTCCTCCCTTTGATTCGGTTTGATGCTCCTTGAAAGGAGCTGGATAATTCTGTGCAAGAAGATGAGTGATGTCCATTGCACCCACAGTCAGACAGGAAAAGGTTCTCCAAGGGGGATAACCCTTGGAGGGTTTTCTTTGTTGGGAAAGCTCTAATTCTTGCCTGGCTTGGGCTCATCAGAGTGTCAGGGAAGTGTATGATGGGCCTGGGGCAGTTTAAGCTGGTTGAGCTCGAATTGAGGAGAGGCCACGAGATGGACTGATGGCAAAGGAGAGGAGATCGTGCAGTTATCGTGGGGAAAACAAGTGTGGACTCCCAGTTTGTGCAGGGAATAACAGAAAGGTGGAAATGTGGGGAATGCCTTTGTTTGGGATGAAGAATGGGGGGATTGGAAGGGGCAAATAACATCCAAGGAAAAGTCTGTGCGTCCTGGTAACCTGCCTGCTGTGGAAACCAGTTTGGGAGTCAGGGAAAGAGGAAAAGGAGCTCCCCTTGGTGTCACCACCCAGCTTCTGGTACTCAGGGTTTGGGGATTTGGGATGAGCTCCTGCTCTGGAGGTTTGTTCTGAGCATTTACAGGTGCCTGAAGGCCTCGTGGCTGCTCTGCCTTTGGAAGTGTTCAGGGCCAGGCTGGATGGCACTTTGGGCAGCCTGAGCTGGTGAAAGGCACCCTTGGCCACAGGGGGTTGGAATGAGGTGACCTTTGAAGGTCCCCAGTGACCCAAACCATTGTGGGGTTCTGTTCAGCTGCTGCAGTGATTCTGTGCTCTACAAACTGCACAGTCCTTTCCCAGACCCATTTGTGCCTTTTCTCTCAGCAGTTCTGCAGCAGCAGATGCCCTTTCCTGGTTACTTTCAGTGGCTTGATAACTTAATCCTGTATTTCTGTGACTTTATGGCTGGAAAAACACGGAGCAGTTGTTCCCTGTGCCCCCTCTCCGTGTGAAGGGTGCTAATTGGCCATCAGCTCTCACAAAGAGGAGGAAAAGGGAAATTCAACAGAAACAAGGGGAGAGTGCAAGTCTGGGATGGAGATTGTGCCCCTCAGGACAGGGCAGGAGGGGAGTGACTTGAGTGGGGTGTCCAGTTCTGGCCCCTCAGCTCAGGAGGGATATTGAGGGGCTGGAGAGGGTTCAGAGAAGGGCCACGAGGCTGGTGAAGGCACTGGAGCACAAGCTCTGTGGGGAGAGGCTGAGGGAGCTGGGGGGGTTCAGTGTGGAGAAGAGAAGGCTCAGAGGTGACCTCCTCACTCTCTACAACTCCCTGAAGGGAGGTTGTAGCCAGGTGGGGTTGGGCTCTTCTCCCAGGCAGCAGCAACAGGACAAGGGGGCACGGCTTGAGCTCTGCCAGGGGAAATTTAGGTTGGATATTGGAAAGAAATTCTTTCTAGAGAGAGTGGTCAGGCATTGGAATGGCCTGCCCAGAGAGGTGGTGGATTCACCATCCCTGGAGGTTCTTAAACTGAGATTGGACGTGGCAATGAGTGCCATGATCTGGGAAAGGGACTGGAGTTGGACCAAGGGTTGGACTCGACGATCTCAGAGATCTTTCCGAACCCAACCCAATCCATTCTGTGCCTCTCTGACTCTGCTGAGCACAGCCCCGTTGCCCCCCGTTGCAGCCCCCCTGAACCCCCCCGTGGCAGAGGTGGAGGTGTGTGTGGTGGTGCTGCAGCTGCCCGTGCTGCCCTCCATGGCCCCCCGTGCCCGGCTCCTGGTCTACTACGTGCGGGAGAACGGCGAGGGGGTCACTGACAGCCTGCAGGTGCCCGTCAGCTCCTCGCTGGAGAACCAGGTAGGGGCTCTGCAGCCCCCCGGGATGGGTCCCCCTCGTCCCTCGTGCTCTCACCTGCTGGCACGACCCCACCTCCTGCTCCTCCCCAGGTCTCCGTGGAGCTCTCTGCCAACGAGACCAGGCCTGGAGATGTTGTGAACATCAAGGTCAGGGCGGCCAAGTCGAGCTGTGTCTGCGTTGCCACGGTGGATAAGAGCGTGTACCTGCTGAAGCCGGGCTTCCAGCTGACAGCCAGCCAGGTGGGACGGGCTGGGCACCCCGATCTTCATCCCAGTGCTGCCATCCCTGCCCTCCCTGCATGCACAGCCCCTGCCCTGCCCTGAGCAGGGCATCATCCCCCTGCCCGCCCCCCTGCCCTGAGCAGGGCAT
>VXAU01004611.1:307996-330143 GCA_013399695.1 Formicarius rufipectus | reverse complement strand
GCTGGGGGAAGGTTTGGGGCAAGAGGGAAGGTTGGTTGGGGCCAAAGGGAAGGTTTGGGGCAGGGGGAAGCTCAGCACAGAGGCCCTGAAAAGGTTGTTTTCCAACCCAAATCAAGCTCACTGTTTCATTGGCTCTCAGCTTGAGACGTGTGTAGTGGTTTGAAGTGCCTTACAGCTCTGCAGAAATACAAATATTGAAAAATAGAGGGGGAAAGTAAAGGAAAAACAATCAGGAAGCTCCTTTTGGATCACTGAGAAGAGCTCCCTTCATCACCAGAGAACTGCCAGAAGGGGTTTCTTTTATTTCAAGAAATCCTGTCTCCCCAGATGTTTCCTTCTCAAACTCCTCATCTCCAGCAGGACCTCTTGGAAACACACATACAACTGCTGAGCTGGAAGTGCTGCTCTCAGTCAAGTTATGCCTGGAAAGCTTGAAGGGCAAATAATCTGCCAGCTGTGGTTCCTGGGAAGCTTTTTTGGGGGGCTCAAATTTTTCACAAATGGCTTTGCAGCTGAAATGTAGCAGTGGACAACATTCCCACGTTTCCACAGGCCCACGTGAAGATTTCTGTCCCGAAAGGCATCAGGTTTGTTGGGCACCCTGGGAAGCAGCACCTGACCAGGAGGAAGTGTGTGGCCCCTGGGGAAGCCAAACCCACCTCTGTCGTCCTGTCCTTCAACGAGCTGGGACTCAGCAACATCACTGGTAGGACAGAACCCAACACAGCTTGGGGCTGGAAGGAGTTTTGCAAGTTTTTGTTCCTCTTTCAACAGAGAATTCCCATTTCCCACCAGCCCAGGGTGGTGCTGTTTGTTGCCTTTGCTGCCAGCTTGGCTTTGGGACCTGTTTTATTGTGGGAACTCCTTCCGTGCCTGTGATGCACAAACAGCAGGAGGTTTCCTGGTTATCAGTTTTCCTGGTGTGGGGTTTGCTCCTGGAAGGCTGGACCTGTTCCATGTCCCTGAAGAGTTCAGTGGGAATTTTAAAATGAGAGAATAACAACAAATTTTGTCCACCTTTCAAAAAATAACCCCAGTAAAACTGGGCAGCACTGAAAACTAGAGAAGGGTCTCTCTGTTGCCCCAGGATTGTCCAAATATTGGTTTTAGATGTGGTCATTCAGAGGTGGAATAAGGGCAATGTGACAGAGCTGAAATTACAACCACTTAATTAGCTGTACCTAATTAGTTTAGATCTTCCTGTCTCAAAACCTCTGCTGCTCTTCCCTTCTGTTTCTTAGCAAAAGCTTTTGCTTATGGTGGGACCAGTTGCTGCCAGGATGGGATGCAGGGCCTGAAGAGTGGGAGACACTCTGAGGACACTGCCCTGGACAGAGGGACCCCCGTGGGAGTGGATTATGTTCGTAGCAGTGTCATCATTGAGGTGAGAGAGCAGGAATGGCTCAGAACCCAGGGACAAGTGCTGGGCAGAGCAGTTTTTAGGTGAATGGGTTTGTGGGAATCCTCAGGTTGGTTGATGGTTTGTCTGCATGATTGGAAATCATGGGGTTTTAGTGGATGTTGTACAGAAAGAGCCTGTTTGGTTCTGAGTTTACCTGGTGGGCCTCCAAAACTGCTCAGGAGAAACAGGAATGGAAGTTTGACTGGATGAACTTGCCCTGCTCATCCCAAAGCTGCTCTCTGGGGGTGGTTGGCACATCTGCTGCTATCACAGCAGTGCCATCACTTCTCTGCAGAGGGCACAAACCACTGCTCAGCAGCAGAATGTCCTCTCTGTATTTCCTGAGCAAGGCTGGAAGCTGTTCCTGCCCATCCAAGCCCTGTGGATTTATGTGTGCATTTCTGTCTTCCCACAGCCAGAGGGACTGTCCAGGGAATACACCTACAGTGTGTTCTTCTGCCCAAATGGTAAGGTCATGATTGGAACGAGACAGTCGGTTTGTGTGATTCATTTGTAAATAGCAACATTTGGCTTCATCTCCATTTAAAAAAAGAAAAAAAATCATCTTTGTTTCCATTTCTCTGTGATTGATGAGTTATGGTGTGGAGGAGGAACTGCTGAATAAAGAGCCTTTCTTACCTGGTTGGCTAATTATGAATTTGCTCCCACTGCCCAAGTGATTTCTGGAAATGGCCATGAAATTCCTTTACTTTGGGAAACAGTTTGAGTATTCAGCACTGTGGACAGTAACTGGGTCTGTACTGTGTGTTCAGTGGGTGTTTTCAACGCCAGGCCTGGAATTGGTGTGTCCCTTCTGCCAGAGATTTGGGTAGCTCAGAGTTGGCTCCAGCAGCCAAACAGAGATGCTTCTGACCACTGGATTTGGACTGCAAAATCACTTGCAGGCTTCCTAAGAAATTCAGCTGGGCAGCTTGAGGTGCCTTCTGTGTTGGAAGGATGTAAAAATAAAAGATGGGAAGAAACAGCCACGTTTATTTTCCTGGGCTGAGAGAAGCTGGAAAAACCCCTGACTTGGGAAAAGTCTGTTTGTTTGAGTTGCAGTAACCAGCATTTTTGAGGTCTGTGAGCTCAGCTCCAATTCTCACAACATGCCATTATTTTCCTGACTAGAGAAAATCCACATCTCCACCCCCAACAAATACGAGTACCAGTACGTGCAGAAACCTGCCCAGATGACCCACTTTGACATTGCTGTGAAGGCCCACAACGATGCCCACCTGGCCTTGTCCTCTGGGCCCCATGACATGGCAGAGATGACGGAGATTGTTATTGGGGGGCACCAGAACAGCAGAACGTGGATCTCTGTCAGCAAAATGGGCGAGCCCGTGGCCAGCAGGGACACCCCTGGCATCCTCTCCTGGGATGAATTCCGCACCTTCTGGATCAGCTGGAAAAATGGGATTATCCAGGTACCCGATTCTTCCCTGTGAGGGGCTGGGAGTCTCTTTTGAACCAGAGTCTGAGCACACACGGCGCAGGTTTTCCTTGGGTTGCTGTGAGAGGTGGAAGGTTCTCTCCTGTTGAATTTTCTGTCTTCGTTCTTGCTCTTGGTGCTCTCAGCAACGCTTTCAACTGTGGAGTTCCCACTAAACTTCCTTGGATTGTTCTCTGGGTGGGCAGGAGAAAGGCACTGAGCCACGTGGAGTGTTCTGAGATGCCCACAGTGGGCAGAGGGACTGCAGAGCTGTGGGCTCTTGGAACTGGCAGCTTTTCTGTGCCTTGCAGGTTGGCCACGGTACTCGGGTGCTAAACGAGTCTATTATTGTGGAGTGGACAGTCCCCAAACAGCTTGAGGTGAAGTACATTGGCTTTTCCACAGGCTGGGGGTCAATGGGAGAGTTTAAAATTTGGAGAAAAGAAGAGACTGATGAAAATCACAATGAAGCATTTACTCTTGGAGTTCCCCACAACATAATTCCAGGATCAGAAAGAGCTACGGCTTCAATAATAGGTATCATTCCAAGGAGGTGTCACTGGGTATCAAATGTGAAGAGATACTCCAGCTGTTACTTGAGTCATGCACACCAGATAAGATAGTCCTGGGCACTTACAAAGGTTAATGCTGCTTAATTGTGGGACAGATAATTGCTTTGGCTTTCTGCTGTCATGTGCTTGAACCCTGTCTGAGTTGTCAGGTTGTTGCTGAGGGCTCTGCAGAGGCACTGCCTGTGAGAGCTCCTGGGGTTTGTTTCGTGAGCATCATCATCATCTCCTCACACCGGGCACTGTCCTAGACTAGTCTTAAATGGGGAGGTCATGGATAATCCAGCCCTGAAATGTGGCATTGCTTTAATCCAACGAGAGGTCAAAGGGCTGAGATTTGACATCTGAAGGACTTCCCACTTGTGGCACAGGCTGTTTAAGTTGTCTCTGTGTAGCCAGGAGACATCAGGGTGGTCAGGTGGGGTTTGATCTTCAAGCAAAGCAAGCCTAGGTCCTCAACACTGAGCATGTTCCCCTTTCTCAAACAGGAGATGTGATGGGTCCTACTTTGAACAACCTGGACAACCTGCTGCGGTTGCCCTTTGGCTGTGGGGAGCAGAACATGATCCACTTTGCTCCCAATGTTTTTGTCCTGAAATACCTGCAGAAAACCAAACAGCTCAGCCACGAGGTGGAGGTTGAAGCCACCGATTACCTCGTTCAAGGTAAGTCACTGCACCCAGTTTAGGGCTGGAGGAAGGGCTGGTGGGTTGGTGTCGCACTTGTGTCTTGTGCTTTCTGCTCAAGAGGAGCCCAGCTGGTGAGGACTCATCATCATTCCTTGTAGGATGATCTCCCAGGTTAACAGATTTGATGGGAAGATGTTTTCCCTTGGTGTGTTTCCCTTCAATGACTCCTAGTTTAGATGCTTTTTGATTTATATTTTATATTTTATTTATATTTTTATTTTCCTTAGGTAGTCAATTTTTATGTTTAAACCTTCTAGAAGGCCAAGGAATATTAAATTCAGTAAAAATCTGTATGTTTAAGGTTTTTTTTCTTCTCCTAAGTTGTCTTTCCAGCACTTCAGCCACTGCATTGCTCTTCTCTGGGCTTTCTATTCTTCCCAGTATTTCCTTAGCAGCAGTTTACCCAAAAATCCAAAGTGAGCATCCAAAATAATTAACCTTCAGCCCCATAATGGAAGGTCTCATGAGTCCTCTCAGTGTCCCACCTCACTGAGCAGCTCAAAGCAATCCATCTCCTCTTCTTTGCACTGCTTTTCTCAGCATTTGTTTGAGAAGAGCCACATGCAAAAGAGTTTTATCCCCAAGTGCAACTCTCAGGGAGCACTCAGAGATCACCAGAAACAGGAACGACCCAAAGGGACAAAAAGCTCTCTTGTGAGTGAGTCAGCCAATAGTCATGTCATGAAATCAGAGGTGGAATTAGGTGGTTCTCCTCTGAAAATATAAATGTAAAATGGAATATTCCTCGTGTCCAGCAGCAGGAGCCCAGTGCTGGCTCCACTCCTCCCACTGGTGCTGTCCTGTGGCTGCAGGGAGCAGAAGGCAGAGGGAGTTGGTTGCTGCTCCCACTCAGTGTTTCCTTTGCAACATCATTTGCTTTTGTTTTCTCTGTCCAAATCTGCAAACCTTCCAGGTTTTTGGCTCCCAGCTCTGCTTGCTAATTAACCCTTACAGAAGAAATCCCCCAGAGTTTTGAACCCTTCTGTGTTTACTGGAGCCCTGCCAAGTGTAAGGTTTAGAAGGGGAAAGTCTGTTTGCTCACTCTGGAAGGCTTTTGTGATTTACTGAGCCAAAAAACCTCTTCCCTTAGTCATCCATCGTGGAAAGTGCTGAGACCCCACAATTCCTGTGTATTCCCTAAACTTTTGAAGTGGCCTGAGCTAAACCAGCCAGTGTTTCTTCTGTTTCCCCACAACCCAGTTCTACAAAAGCAGGTGAACTGGGGAAAACTGGGAACGTGGACACTCTTGACATCCAGAGGAGGGTTTTAAAGAGAAGATGTTTCAGGAGAGCAAGAGAGACACCAAGTCTGTGCCCCTTTGTGCTGGTTGAGAGTTAAACCGGCAGGAGAAATGAATTCAACTCAAAATGAGATTGCAAGTCAGAGTAACAATTTAATAAAAGATCACAAAATACATTGAGACAGAAGGAAAATCCCTTTGACCCCAAAATCAGCTGTGCAGCCCAGCCCAGGGGGGCACGAGCAGGATGGAGCTCCCCAACCCTGTGCTGAGCACCACGTGGGCACCTGAGTGCAGAGGAAGAAGAAAGGAAGAAACCTGCTGGTGACAATGCTGGGGGCAGTCTGGGGGCAGTGCCAGTCCTGGTGAGGTTCTGCTCCTCCTCTGGATCTGACCAGAGATCCCAGTCCCCAAACCCCAACTTCTCTCTGCTTGGGCTCAGATGGGAACGCCCAGTCCCTCCCCCAGGGTGGGGAGTTTCCCAAGGGGGGATTTACTCTGGGAGGTCAATCCTGGCATATTTTTGGCATCCCTGCTGGCCCCTGAGCAGACATGAGCCCTCAGGTGGGGGTGAAGCTGCTGGTGGCTCCTGGAGGGGAGTTCTCACCCCTGAGTCATTGGTGTGGAGACAGGAACAGTTCCTGATCCCCCAGGAGTTCCCAAACACCCCCCTGTGCCCTGAGGGGTGGGGTGTGCCCTGGGCAGCTGCTGCCAATGGTTCAGGGTGAGCAGTTCATGAGAAAAATGACACAATGAGGGTTTAGAATCCACCCCCACCCAGTGACAAACTGGTCCTGGCTCCCACAACCAGGACAACCTCCCAACCTGGGAAGCAAAGAAGAATAAATGTAAGAGCAAGAAGCTCAGGTCAACTCAAAATGAAGATTCCAAGAGGAGAACAGAGACAATGATGAGAGATGAAATAGGAGGGCTTGGTGTGTCCATAACACACTGGAAAGGGGCACTTTGGGGAGTTATTTAAGCAGGAAGGGCTCAGGAGTAAATTGAACCTGAGGCCTGCAGAGATGAAAAGGAATCTGATTTAATGTCACACCTTGGTTGGAGGAAGCAGAAAATGATCCAATTACTTGGGCTCTCTGCCACGTGTGTGTCTGTGCCACAACCCCCAGGCAGAGCTGTGCTTACCACAAGAGCAGCATCAGCCTCCAGGGCTTTGTTGCTCCCATCCAAACCATTCCAGCTGCATTCCCTGGGAGCTCTGCAAGGCTGCAGAGCAACTGGAAAGGGCAGGAGTCATGGGCAGGGATTGAGGGGCTGCCTGTGCCTGGAGAGGTCAGCAAAGAAACCTCGCCTCCAGAAATGACAAACGAACCCATTCCCATCCAAGGGCCCTGTGGTGTGGGATGAAGCACCTGCTTGTGTGTTGGGGAGTTCAGCAGCAGCAAATCCTCTCACAGCTTTGACATGTTTCCTTACCAGAAATACCCATTTGAAGGGTTTGATTCCAGTGGGTGCCCAAGAGCTTTATCTAGGAGTGTGTTCTGTACTTCTCAAGCTTGGGGTGCTTTATTAGGTGAGCAGTTATAGACAAACACGCTTGGGAAGCCGATTATTTCCTTGGTAGGAAGAGCATTTTCACTGCCTTTCTTCATTTTCAGTCTCATTCCAGGAGAGAGTTCTCATCTTCAGCATTCACCTGGTTAATCATGCTGCCTAAAACAAGCCCTAAGACAGCCCTGGTAGCTGGAGATCTCCATGTGCATGAGATCACAGCTGTTCTTGTTATGTTGCAGTTACACTGAGTTGTCCCAAGCAACAGCTTTGGAGAACATTGGAACCCAGCTGTGCTATGGAAGGAAAACCATTTTCATCTGTGCTGTGCAGTCAGTAGAGCAGGAGGAGAGTGGCTGTAGGCTTCAGGGAAAGAATCTTCCCTCGGATGCTGCATTTTTTCAGAGGAGTCTCACATTTTGAACATTTCTGATGTCCAAAAGGAGGAGCCCCCAGATGTTCTCCCGCCCGGATCTCGTGTGGGGGACACACAGCTGCCTCTCCCTCCCAGCACAAGGGGCTGCCTGGGGCAGCAGAATCCCTTACTCCAGTGCCAGATGGTCTGGGCCTTCAATCCCTTTAAATTCCTGCTTTTCTCTGTGTGAGGAATTTTGGACTCCCCCAGTTCTCTTGTGACTTCCAGGCTACCAGCGCCAGCTGACCTACAAGAGGCAGGACGGCTCCTACAGTGCCTTTGGGGAGAGGGATTCCTCGGGGAGCATGTGGTGAGTTGTTCTTTCAAACAGGGCTAGAAAAGTGTTAAGTGGTTGCTAAATGGGGGGAAAAATACACAACTGGCTGGGAAAGGAGAGGAATTTCCCAGCTTCCGTCGTGGAGAACAGAAATAATACAATAACACTCAGTGAATCCAGGACCAGGGTGTGCCCTGGGCAGCTGCTGCCAATGGTCCAGGGTGAGCTGTTCATGACAAAAATGACACAATGAGGGTTTAGAATCCACCCCCACCCAGTGCCAAGCTGGTCCTGGCTCCCACAACCAGGACCAAGGCACTGTGGACTCGTGTCCCAGTGGGACAGGTGGCCTGGCAGGTTGTGCTGCTGCCTCAGCTGCAGCAGCTCCTTCGTGTGGTCCTTCGTGTCCCTCCCTTTGCTGTGCTCTCCTCTGGCTCCTCCACCCACCCCCTGCTTTCCATTTCACTGGTTTGTGCCCCCCCGAGCCCCTTTCCAGAGGCAGCAAATTTGATCCCAGCTCTGGCATCTCCCAATCCCTCGATGTCAAAGCCAGGGACATGGAGTGACTCAGCCCTGGAAAAGCTCCCTGTTTGGTGCCCTCCCACCCCTCAGGGACTCCTAAAGGCACTGACTCAACCTCCCAGGGCTGCTCCTGGTCAGGGCTTTGGAGTTCCAGCAGCTCTTCTGCTGCTTTGAGTCCTCCCTCTGTGCAGAGCCCAAGGTGGGCTCAGCCTCAGCAAGTGGGTCTGGGCTTCTTGGAAGGGATGTCTTGAGGCTTCTTCTGAAGATATTGGTTCTTGGCTTAAAAGTTTGAATAATGGGGGTGGCAGATGAGCACTATGGAAAAGGACTGTGGTCCAGGGCCTGCCATAACTGTGACAGATACACCTGCAGTTGTATTTTTCAATGGAGTCTGTTGACCCTTAGCCCTGTTCTTATCCAGAAATCTGGACACTCTTCAGGTGCTTTAATGGCCCATGAATTTTTTAACAACAAAATTTGGTGTTTCCCAACGTGATTTTTTTTTTTTTTTCCAAATTTGGGCTTTCTAAGAATGTTGTTTCTCCCTCACTGATGCTTTATTCTGAACTTGCTGTCTCAGTAAAGTTGGTGAATTCATATTTCCAGGCTTACAGCTTTTGTGCTCAAGTCCTTTGCTCAGTCTCGTGGGTTTATCTTCATCGACCCCAAAGAACTGACAGCTGCCAAGGACTGGATCATCCAGCACCAGAAAGAAGATGGGTCTTTCCCTGCCATGGGCAGGATACTAAACAAAGACATCCAGGTAAAAACCATGCAGGGTCAAAATCATGCAGCAGGCCCAGTTTTAAAGTTGTTATTATCAGAGCATGGGAAGTGGTGCAGTTTCCTCATGCTCCATGTGAAATTTGCACTTGAATGGCTGCAGAGCCAGGAGAATTTTGGCTAAAAAAGGTCTGTGTGGTGTCCTCAGAAAGGATGTCAAGTCTTACAGAACACCTGAGTCACACTGGAAGTGTCCTCAGGCCCTGCCAGGGACAGCTGGGTCCTGGGTCCCACCAGTGGTGGGTTTGGTTCCTAAATTCCCTATTCCTTATGTGCAAACTCCCGTGATGCCTCAGCTCCTCCTGCAGCTTCAACACATTCTTTGTCTTGCTTCAAGAATCTTTTTGTCCAGTGTCCTTTGCTCTGGTTTTCATCCAGCTGTTTGCCCTTCCAGGGTGGAATCCATGGGAAGATCTCCCTGACAGCTTATGTGGTTGCATCTCTTCTGGAAACGGGGGTCACTTCTGAGGTAACAAAAACTCAGTTGAAACAGCTCTCACGTGTTACAGATTCTAAAAAATTCCTTCTCTTCTGTTTTTGAGCCTCACTTTACTGCTGTTTGCTTTCAAAGGCTCAGTAGGGTGACAACATCCAGGCAGGAGAGGCTGCTGCAAAGCCTTGAGGTCATTCTAAATTCCAGGGATCTGGTCTGAAGTTACCCAAGGTGATCTCCAACCCCTCGACCATCAGCTCATGGTTATTCCACCAGAGCAAAGCCCTTCCCTGCAGCCCCATCCCTCAACCTCCCCCAGAAATTGCTGCAAGAAGTGTTTTGTGCCTTGGAAGTCCCAGGTGTGGCCTGTGTTTCTTGTCTGGAGAGGCTCAGGACACCTGACTTGGTGCTCAGAGCAGTTTGATTCGGGGCTCCAGAAAACTCCTGTGCTCTGGGTTGGCTGCAGAGCCCAGAAAGCTGCTCCTGCTGGGTTGGTGTCTCTGGAGAGCTGCTCTCCTGCAGGTGCTGGATGAAGGGCTCTGCACAAAGGTCCCTCTCCTCTTTGGAGTGAGACCCAACAGGAGCCCCACAGAACGTGCAGGGCTGTGCAATCCCATTGCTTGGGTTTGGAAGGAGGAAAAACAACCCCAGAACTTCCAGTGCCACTGGTGTTTTAGAGATTCCTTCTTGGAAAAACCAGTGTCTGCTGTAGTTTGGCCCGTGAGCAGTTCCTCTAGGATGGAGATGCTCCCACTAATTATGAGTGGGAGAACACCCCCTGAGCAGACCATGGATCCAGTTGTGCCCTTGCAGGAAGGGGGGGTGGTGGTGGTGGCACAGGAGGTGTGCACAGGTAGGGGGATGGAAGGAGGGGCTGCAGTGAATGTTGCAGCATCCCCTGGTGATCTGCACTTGGACAAAAGGATTGTCCACTGAGGAACAGCCCTGGGAGCCTGGGGAGGTGCTGGAGCAGCCCCTGCAGGGTCTGCTCAGAGCTCTGATCATCTCAGCACTGCTCAGGAGGAGCCTGAAGGCAGCCCGTGCTGCTGCTGGGAGCAGATGCCCCCTGTCCCACGTGGGGTTGGGAGGCTTTCAAGCTCAGCAAAACTTGGGAAAATGCTCCAGAGCTCCCAGAGGAACTTCCCCCTGCCCTGCAGAGTCCCTGGGATGGGATGGGATGGGATGGGATGGGATGGGATGGGATGGGATGGGATGGGATGGGATGCTCTCCCTGAGCTGCTGAGTGTCAGGGCAGCCCCAGCCTCTTCTCTTGCTGGATCTCCTGGTTTTCCTCGAGGAGGTTTCTGAGTGTTACTAATGATCTTAGGAAGGGGAAGGTCAGTGCCACAGGGGAATCGAAGGAAACCAAATGACATCAAGTCCAATTAAACTCTTTCTATAAATTATCAGAGCCACGTTCCTGCCTGGTGAGGTCATTGAGGGAGTTAATAAACCATGTTTGTTGGCTGCAGGGCCCCCTGGGAACCTTGGCCTTTATTGTCCTCTGGCATCTGCCAGATGTCCAGAGTGTCAGCAGCACGAACCTCCAGCAGGGGACTTTGCCTGTGCCCCGTCCATCAGCCTTGGAAGGGGCGTGGAATTCCTGCAGGGAATTCAGGAGGCAAAAAGGGCAGCTCGGTGCCAGTGGGGATCCTCCCTGCTCTGCTGTTTGCTCCTTTGCTTGGATTTTGTGATGCCTGGCTGTGCTTAGGGAAAGTGTCTGTTCTGCAGAGGGAAAAATGCACCTTTCCTGGTTTATTGTGGGGTTTTGTTTGTTTGTTTGGTGTTTGGGGATTTTTGTTTGTTTGTTTTAGTTATATTTAGTTTATATTAGTTTATTTAGTTAGTTAGTTTATAATAGGCACGATGTGATGGGTAACCAAGTGGTTCTAACTCCTGAGGCACAGAGGCTGGTAACACATCTGGGCTCTTTTCCCTCCTGAATACAGGAAGAAAAAAGAGCTGTTGACAAAGCAAAACACTTCTTGGAGTCCAACCTGTACTCAGCAGAAGACCCCTACACCACTGCCCTGAGTGCCTACGCCCTGACCCTGCTGCACAGCCCCTCTGCAGCGGCGACGCTGCGCAGGATGAACAGCATGGCCATCACCCAAGGTATGGAGATCCTGGGCCACCACGGCCCCTCCTGCACCCTCAGCCCACGGGCAGGAGCAAGCAAGTTCAGGTTGAACAATGTTCTTCCTCCAGAGGGCTCTGAGCAGGCTCCCCGGGGCAGTGGGCACGGCCCCAGTGCTCCCAGGAGGGTTTGGATGATGCTCTGAGGGACAGGGTGGGATGGTTGGGGTGTCTGTGCGGGGCAGAGGGTTGGACTGGGTGGTCCTGGTGGGTCCCTTCTGACCCAGCACGTCCTGTGGGTGCTGTGTTGGAGTTGCTGGTGAGGATGGAGCCCCTGGGATGGCTCCTCACAGCACACTCTCACTTGGTGCTGGGAGCTCCGTGCCGAGGGTAGAAGAGGTTCTGCTGTGGCTCTGCTGTCCTGGGTGTCTGTAATTCCTGCTGTTCCCTGGGGCTGTGCCTGACTCCAAACCCCAGGAATCCCCCAATCTGTCACATTGAGTCATCTCTGTCATTCAAAGGGAGCCTCTTGCCCGGGGCTGCTGGTCCAGCAGGAGGGGCAGTGCAGTTCAGGGCATGGATGGAGTCAGTTCCAAAGTGGGATTTGACTCCTGCCATGCCCAGAGGCTCAGCTGAACCCCTCTCTGATAACACAATGTTCCCCTGCCCTCTTTCCAGATGGCTTTACCCACTGGAGCCTCACAGGAACTCTTGTTACTGATGAAGACACTTTCATGGGATTTAATGATGGACTCTCTCAGTCAGGTACTGCAAAGACAGAGATAAAGGAGAGGGCTGCACCACCAACCCCCTGGCTGCAGCAGTTTTATGGAGTTGCTTTTATGGTACAGGGCGTTCTGGTGTTGCCAGGCAGGCAGGGCAGGGCCAGGGGAAAGGAGAGCTCACAAACAGCAGGTCATGTCCTGCTGTAAGAACAAATGAGCCAGAGCAGCAGGTGGGACAGAGAGCAGGGGCTTTTCATCCTGCTGGGTAGCACTGCAGTTCTGTAAAGGCAGAAGAGTGAGAGCCACGTGGGACTCCACCAGGGAGGCATCATTTGAAATGGAAATCTGAGAGAAGACAAATCCATTTAATTTCAGAGCTATTTAGCTTTGTATTTCCAAATGAACCCAGGGACTGTGGTTTTCTGGACTCCAGCTGTCAAGGCCACAGCAGCGGTTGGCTGATGCCCTGATTTCCCAGTCACTTCAGGACTCTGGGTATGGTGGAGGAGCAGCAAAGCTCAGGAGGGATGACATGCTTGGGTGTTGAATGGAACTCTCAGGACAGGAATATAGTGGGGGAAGCAGCAAATTAGAAATGCAGTGGGAAGTAAATTCCTTATGGGATGCAATCAAGTAGAACTAAGGTATGGAGGAATGTTTGTGCTGGAAACGGGGATATCTTTGGGAGGGGATGCATTTGGGTGCAGGTGTATTTTTACTTCCTGTGTTTACTTCTACAGACTTAGTTTTATTTTTTTAAAAATTTTTATGAATATTCACAGAACCACCTCTAGATCTGCTTAGATTCTCACTTCCAGGTGGTGCTACGATTTTGGGTTTTAACCCCCTCCCCTTTCAGTTGTTTCTGCAGAGGTGGAAATGACATCCTATGCCCTCCTGACATACACACTCCTGGGAGATGTGGCCTCTGCACTCCCCGTGGTCAAGTGGCTTTCCCAGCAAAGGAATGCCCTGGGAGGATTCTCCTCTACTCAGGTGGGCTGCCTCTGGAACAGGAATGCAGAGTTCCCATCCAGAGCCCAGACACGAATTGTTGGTGTTCTGGGAAGAAGAAAAGCTTTCCTGGACTGGCAGTTTGGAAGGCACTCAGGCTTTGTCCTTAGAGATGCCTCTGACAGGAAAAGGGAGCAAGAGCTGGCATTTCTTTTGCCATCTGAATTAAGGAAGGTTCTGCTGGTGCCTGTAGGGCACAGTTGTGCTCCTGTGTCCTTCCCTGTCCTGACCTCTCCCTCTCCTGACCCTCAGGACACCTGTGTGGCCCTGCAGGCTCTGGCTGAATATGCCATCCTTTCTTATGTTGGAGGAGTCAACCTGACCATTTCCTTGGCTTCTACTAATCTGGATTACCAGGAGACATTTGAGCTCAACAAGATGAATAAAAAAGTCCTCCAGACTGCAGTGGTAGGTGGCTTTGTGTTGGTGTGGCCAAGGTTTTGAAGCAATCCTTGTGAGCTGAGGTTGAACAGGGACTTGGCTCAGGAGTGGCAAAAGCACACAAGTCAAACCCAGAGATCTGGGGACTTTCTGGGGGTTTAGGGTTGGTTCCTGGTACGAAAGAGGCAGCACTCAAAGTTAAATGCATTTTTCACCCTGACTAAATGCCTGAGGCTTGTTTCGTGCTGCTGCTGCTTTGGTTTCTGCCACTGTGAACGCAGAAGAGACTGAGCCACAGGCAGTCCACCCCTGCATTAACCAGGAGGACATTTGTCCCACCCAAAGCTAAGCTGACCTTGGTTTCCATGCCTGACCTAATCTGAGCTGTGGCTTCTCCCCAGATCCCCACCATCCCCACGGGGCTCTTCGTCAGTGCCAAAGGAGAAGGATGTTGTCTGATGCAGGTGAGGCTGCTCTGCGTGTGCAGGTGAGGCTGCTCTGCGTGTGCAGGTGAGGCTGCTCTGTGTGTGCAGGTGAGGCTGCTCTGCGTGAGGCAGGTGAGGCTGCTCTGCGTGAGGCAGGTGAGGCTGCTCTGTGTGTGCAGGTGAGGCTGCTCTGTGTGTGCAGGTGAGGCTGCCACGGGCCTGAGCAGAGCAGGTGGGCCCATGACCCCAAAACTGAGTCCCTCCTGCACCCCCCAAGCCAGGAGGGAGTCACACCTGCAGTCCCTCTGAGTGGTGGCACAACGTCACAGAGTGGGGTGGCTCACTCTGGTTCAGCTCCACCTCTCTGTAATGCTGTGTTGAACCTTCTGTCCCCTCCATTCCCTCCCTGGGAAGGAACCTGATGTTCCTCCTGGCCCTCAGGGACCACTCATGGCTCTGCTGGACTCCAGGCTCCAACAGACCCCCCTGACCGGTGCCTGCTCCCCCCTTTCCCCTGCAGATCGACGTCACCTACAACGTGCCCGACCCCATTGCCAAGCCAGCCTTCCAGCTCCTGGTGCACCTCAAGGAGCCCAAGTCAGAGCAGCCCCACCAGGTTCCTGGCCCCCCACGCTCAGGAGCCCCCGAGGGGGGCAGACCCCAAAGCTCCCCCCGGGACAGGGCGCTGGGCGACGACGACGACCCCGCGGCCGACCAGGACCAGCGGGACTACAGAGTCATCCTGGAGACCTGCACCAGGTAGGGCCTGGCACCTCTGTGTGCCACCAGGGCAGCTGGCTTGCTGGGCAGCAGCTCCCAGTTCTTCCACAAGGACATTTGGATTTGCTGGTCAGCAGCTCTGAAAACCCCCAATTCTTCCATGAGGACATTTGGTTTCCTGGTCAGCAGCTCTGCAGGTCTTCCATAAGGACATTGGGTTTGCTGGTCAGCAGCTCCCAGTTCTTCCACAAGGATATTTGGGTTTGCTGGTCAGCAGGTCTGAAACTTCCCAGTTCTTCCATAAGGACATTTGGTTTCCTGGTCAGCAGCTTTGAAGCCCCCCCAAGTTCTTTTATAGCTGCATTTGTTTTCCTGGTCAGCAGCTCCCAGTTCTTCCACAAGGACATTTGGGTTTGCTGGTCAGCAGCTCTGAAAATCCCCCAATTCTTCCATGAGGACATTTGGTTTCCTGGTCAGCAGCTCTGCAGGTCTTCCATAAGGACATTGAGTTTGCTGGTCAGCAGCTCCCAGTTCTTCCCCAAGAACATTTGGTTTGTGGCTCAGCAGCTCTGAAAATCCCCCAATTCTTCCACAAGGACATTTGTTTTCCTGGTCAGCAGCTCTGAAAACCCCCCAGTTCTTCCTTGTCTGTGTCCCAGGCAGGGTGAGAGAACTTCCAGCCATCACTGTGGGTTGTAGGACAGTCATTCCATGGTCACTCCCAAGTGTTGCCCACTGGCTTTGATGATTTCAGTGCCAACTGTGTGTCAAACACAGGGAAATAATGAATCTCCAGAGGTGGCAACACCTTGGATGTTTCAGCCACTCCAAACCTTGAGGGTGACAAGTGGGATTTCATTGGTTTGTGTCAGGAGGAAAAGAAGTTCTGGGTTATTTTCTCTGTCTCCAGGAACAGGCCCACCTCAGCAGCTTCTGAGAGAAGGTGAATTCAACTGGTTAACAAATATCTGAGTTGTGTCAATAATTCTGTTGACTTGCCTGTATTGTTGGAGCTCCTTAGTCTTCAATTTGGACACCAAACACCTGGCAGAAGATGCTTGCCATGGTATGAACCTGGAACCTCTGGGAAAGGCAAAATATGCAGATATTTGTTAATGAGTTTTCAAAAGCTCCTTCCTTGTCTCCTTGTTGCCTGTTTTAAAGATGGAATGATCCAGCAGTTTCATTTCCAGCTCTCAAAGCCCTTTGCCAAGGCTTGAGCAGTTCTGTCTCCTCTTATGGGGTGGGAAACTCGAGTTGTTGTGAGAAGAGCAGCAAGAAGGATTCCTGAGCACTGCTCAAGGCCCTGGGCCCTGCTGCAGAGGGCAGGGCTGGCTGAGCCCCACAAAACCTTGGGGCTTTCCAGGAGCTTCTTGCAAATTTGGCTCACACAGGGAAAGCCCCAAGCAAGGTGTGCGAGGAGGGCTTGTAGCACCCTGCTGTGCAACCAGAATTCCCAAGGAATCCCCAACTAAGCTGCTATCTGTGAATTCCCAAGGAATCCCTAAATCTGCTATTTGTGGATTCCCAAGGAATCCCTAAATCTATTTGTGAATTCCCAAGGAATCTCTAACTCATCTGCTATCTGTGAATTCCCAAGGAATCCCTAAATCTGCTATTTGTGGATTCCCAAGGAATCTCTAACTCATCTGCTATCTGTAATTCCCAAGGAATTCTCCAGTCCTCAACAGGGGGGTCTCCAGCCCTGAAGGACCACCTCTCTGGGGTGGGGGAGGTGGGGGGAGGATTCTGAGCTCTTCAGCAGGAACAGCTCTGAATTTCCTGGGTTTGGAAGTTTTAATGAACATCCCAGACACGGGCAATGAGTTCTTTGACACTTTTAAGTCCAGGGGGAGTTTGCAAAGATGTGTCCAGTAGATGATGGAGAGAAATGGCCTTTTTCAAACCCTCAGGGCTGAGTGACTCTGCCTGGTGGTGGGAAGAGACACTCCTTCCACCACAGTCCATGTGCAGCCCTCCACTGAGCAAAGAGCAGGAGTTTCCTCTCCTCCAAGGGTTTCTTTCCCTTCACCAACTGCATTTTCTCAGAGATTCATTGCAAAAGGAAAAAAAGCATCCCCACGGGTGACAACCTTCTCCTGCTTCCCTTTGCCTGGACATCTCCAACATCTCTGCCCTCTGTGAGCTGGGCATCACCTTGTTGGATAAAAGCAGAAAAGAGGGTTTTGGGAAAAAGAGGGGTTTGTGAAACCAGCCAGGCTGTGGCTCTGCACAAACCCTTCAAAGGAAAGCAGTTCTTTTAAATAATTCCCATCTTCCAAAGCTCCTCTCAGTTGTTCTCCACGCTGAGTTGTCCAGGTGCCATTTGTTGCCTCGGATCTTGAGCTTGGTTTTATTTCTTATTATTTGATATTCTTATTATATATTTATGATAATATATCTTCTGTCCTCCTTTTGTGTTGCCTTTGGGAAGGTGGCTGCACTCTGGATCCTCCAACATGGCTGTGCTGGAAGTGCCTTTGTTCTCAGGGTTTCGGGCAGATGTGGAGAGCCTGGAGCAGGTAGGATGTTGGAATGGGGTGGGGGGTCCCTCGGGAGGGGCAAAAGGAGGCAAAAGCCACTTCATGTCAGAGCACTGACTGCAAATATGGCCTTGAAATGGGGGTGGGGGATGAGATTTCACTTGTCCAAACTCATTTCTTTGGGCAGGTGTGCTGGTTTTCACCCGGTGTCCACCCAAACCTCCAGGCCCCACTTTCCCAGAGGGAAAGGAGAAGGAGAAAAGGCAAAACAGTCCAACAGAAGTTACAATAATGGGACAGAGAATTAAAATATCTGCTCTGGCCCTTACTCAGCTCCTCAAACTGGGGTTAAGGCCTTTTCCACAACCTCTGGATCAGGAGGTGCCTTCTGGGACAATTCATTGGGGCAGCAATGACTGATCCAGCAGGGCAGTTGCAATATTGAGATGTTAATATTCCCAATGCAGGGGAAAACTTCAAATAAAGCTCTGTAGGTGTGGGAGGGGCTCAGAGATTGTGCTCAGATATTCCTTGGATATGCAGGCTGCCCCAATAAATGAAAAGCTGGAGAGGTGGGTCTGCAGGCTGAGCTGGGAGAACACAAATCCCAAATCCCTGGGGCTCTCAGGGACGGAGGAGGAGAGGCCTGACCCCATTTGGCAAAAGGGAGGGTGCCTGGGGCTCTTTCAAGTCATTGCTCTTTTCAAATGGGAGGATTAATTTTCCTGGCAGAAGAATGTTTTGGATTTTTCAGCTGGTGGGAGAAGGGGACCTTTAATCCCCGCCCTGATTCCCTGGTGGTCTCAGGGAAGGGGAATAAGAGACTTCATGGAGTGTTTTGGGGTCTCTGAGGTCTTGCTGGAGCCTTGGTGCTGAACACAATCTGGGAGCTCCTCCAGTGGATTATGGATGATGTGTCAGGCACAGGCTGGGGGAGATAAATGCCCTGGGGACTGGGAAGAGCCCCCAGCACTGAGCTCCTCAGGAGCAATTCCCCAGCAGGTCCCAGGGAAGGACACACAGAGGGCTTTTCCATGGCTGAGTCACTGCAACTTCAGTGCTCTTTGCATTCCCCTCCTCTCCTGGAAACATCCTTTTCCAGCCAAAGAAACCCCTGGGGTTCAGTGTCTGATCCATTTTCTAAGCAGTCTGAAATCCTGTTTATTCCCTCATTTCTACCTGTTTTCTGGAACATGAGATGAAACTAAACCTGTTGGGTTTTTTTCCCTCCCCCCGCACAGTTATTGATGAACAAGCAAATTGGACTAAAAAGATATGAAGTGGATGGAAGAAAAGTCCTCTTTTACTTTGATGAGGTAACGACTTCGGTTGTTGGAATGAATGGACAAATGAATCAATGAATGAATGGATGAATCAATGAATCAATGAATGAATGGATGAATCAATGAATCAATGAATGAATCAATGAATGGCAGATGAGCCCCGTGTTGGTGTTGATGGTCCCCCAGGGGAGGGTCACCTTTCAGTGCCCTCCTTTGATGCAGGGGAATGTTGTGTCTTGGTTGGAAAGCAAAGCCTTGGAGAGGCAGGTGATTCACTCCAGACATCCCTCGGGTGTTGCCTCGAAATAACCTCCCTTTCAGGTCCAACTAACACTGCTTAAGGGCAGCCTCATTGAGACCTCAGAGCACAGCCCTGAGAGGGGGAGGTGACATCTCCCTTGGCTTGGGCAGCAGCAGGAGATGGTTGGTTGGTTGGTTGGTGACCCAACAAACTGCTGCCAGGATGGGGCTGAGGAGGGAGATCAGTGGAGTGTCAGGTCTGCCTTTGTTGTGTGGCCACTGCTGTGGTTGAGTTCATCCTTTTTGGCGTTCAGTCCTTCTCTCTGTCCCTGCACTTCATTTTGGAGGGGTCTTCGTGCTCAGCTCACAGCTGGAGCACACACTGGGCTGAATTGTCTCTCTCTCCACCTCAAGTGCAGTTTTGAGATCTTCTCCACCTCTTCCCACAGATTCCCAGCCAGTGCATGACCTGTGTCAAGTTCCAGGCTTTCAGAGAGCACATAGTTGGGAAAACAGCTCCTGTTCCCATCAAAGTGTACGATTACTACGAGCCAGGTAGATGCCACCTCCCTTTGGTCCTTTGGGGTCCCTGCCACGTCCCTTGGGGTCCCTGCCAGCCCTGGAGCTCCAGGCAGGAGGTTCAGCTCTGCATTCCCCCTCTTGCTGCCCTGCAGCTTTTGAAGCAACTCGTTTCTACAACGTGAGTGAAAACAGCCCCTTGGCTCGGGAGCTTTGTGATGGCCCGACCTGCAACGAGGTGGAGAGCTCAGCCAGCCAGTGGGTTGGTAAGTCCTGCTTACCATGGGCACGTGGATCTTCTGAGAAATGAAGTGCTCAGAGCTTGGAATTATATTGAGAGAAATGTCCACTCTCCAGTTTTACAGAGGTTTGGGGGGTTCCTCACCCAAGCAGAGCAGTGGTGCTCCTCAGGCACCAGGGTGACTGGTTTGCTTCAGAGGCAGCTGATGTCTGGTTGTGGAAGAACCTGCACAAGGAGATGTGTCAGTAAACAAAAAGAAAAAACTCTCTGGAATGTGCAATTTGGTTTTCTTTCTCTAAAATATCTGGCAATATTGTCCACAGTTAACTGTAGGAAGGTTGAGCAGTCTCGTGCATCAGTGAAAGGAACAACTCCCCAGAAATTCTGATCCTCTCTGTGCTCCAGGGTTCACAAAAGAGTTGCTTTATCCCCAGCCTGGAAGCTCTTGCCATATGGTTCCTTCAGGAAGGCAAATTTAATCCCAGAGCTTCTTATTCCACCAGCTTTGTCAATTCCTCTGAGAAGACCCAGGGAGGAAACTCAACACAAAACGTCCCACCGGCGCAACCAGCGCAACATTCCCATCCCGTCCCCTCTCCCCCTTCCCTGTGCCCCCCAAAACTTTTGCTCTGGCTGCTTTCCTTTGCTCCTCAGGCTTTGTGCACTCTGGGCCCTGCCACCACGTGCTGGGCTGCCTGGAGGACGAGCTGCTGGAGCAGTGTCTGTGCTCGCGGGACTGCGGCTACGACGGCGAGCCCGTCTGCGGCTCCGACGGCCACGTCTACCCCAACCACTGCCAGATGGAGGTGGCCTCGTGCAGGAACAACACCAGGATCGAGCAGATGCCCATGGCCCGGTGCTCTGCCTGTAGGTTGCCTTCCAATCCCCTTTCTTTCGTGGCTCAGGGGCTGCAGATCCTCGTGGGGATTCCGTCCCCTGTGGTGGGGAAAGGAGGAGGGTTCCAAACCCCCTCTGTTCTACTGCTCTGCAGCTGCAGGGGGTTAAATTAGAAGAGCAGCTGCTTTTCAGCTTGAAGTAACTGGCTTTCCCTTCTCATGGGTACATATTTTGCCTGTGAGAATGTACTTCAAGGAAAATTAGTGATGCTGTTTGATCTGAAGTGGATAATCGTAGATGAAAATCAAAGCCCTGGGATGGAACACTCTTTGGCCACTCTGAATGGACCTCCCAGGTGTGCAACAGCTCAGGGAACTGGCTGTGCCACCTGTGCAAATGCAAACGGTTTCTGGAGATGCACTAACAGATTTTATGACCAGTGAGTTTATTTTTCCTTTTGGTTGCAGCCAAGAACTTGCCAGAAGAAAGGGAGACAGCGTCCCACAGAGCTGAGCAGCCCCAGCCCAGCGTGCCACAGACTCCGGCAGGTAATGCCTCTGCATTTCTCCAAGGCCTTTGCCCTTAGCAAGGTTAAAGCTTGTCCACCCCCTGTACAAAGCACATTGGGCTCTCAAAGACCTTGGAAGTAAAGATGCTGAATTTTTTCATCTTATAGAAGAGAGAGAATACTCAGAAATCAGGAATTAAAGAGGTCAAGGAGGCTGTGGATGGGAACTATTCAACCAGAGACAGCTCTTCTAGTCCTCTTCCTTTTCAAACCTTGCAAGATGCTTTCTGAGTTCAGGATTTAGATGATTGTTCACAGGAGGGGCCAAGTGACCCTCTCACTTTCCCAGCCTTGGTGTGTTGGACCAGCACACGCTGTGTGATCCTTCCCTCCACTGTTGAGGTGGGAGGATCACTTTTAAAACCAGGCTGATGTGAAATGTTCCAACAAACAACGTGACGAGGTCCCAAAGCGCCACAACAACCACAATCCAGGTGGATCAACTTTGCCCCCCCCTGCAGTTCTGTGCAAAGCTGGAGCTGGCAGTTCTGATTCCCTCCGAGCTGCTGTTTGGAATAAAGGGCCTTAGTGAGCAAAAAATGTGAAGGTCAGTAGATGGAGTAGCCAGGAATTTGGCTGCTCATTTTATTTGGTGCTCATTTTATTTGGTGCTCATTTTCGTGCGCTTTTTTCCAAGCCTCACATGGAACTCGCTCATGGGTCACAATAAATCTCACCAAGAAGCAGTGGAGGGGCAATAGAATAGCTTGTTTCATGCTGTTTCTAGTAAATAAACTGCACTCGATTTTTCCTGGCTGCTTTCCACTCATTAATCCTCCCCTGGCCTCCAACTCTCCTGAGAAATTGGTGAAACAAGTTAATTCTTCCAGAGGAGTCTGTGCCTTCTCCTGGTTCCCAAAGCCCAGAGCAGCCCATGGCCAGTGCGAGACACCAGCCTGTCCTTTGCCTTCTGGGCAGCAGCTGATGGACATTTGGCTTGTTAAGTGTAAAAAGATGATGAATTGTGACTATTTCTATAAGTCATTCAGTTGTGGTGTTTAATGTTTGGCCTGTTTTCCCTCCCTTTTTTTGGTTTTGTTTGTTTTTTGTTTTTTTTTTCTTTTTTTTTGTTTGTTTGTTTTTTTTCTGGAATTATTGTGAATCCTTCTTTTTCCCTCCTTCTTTATTTTTTTCCCTCCTTCTTTATTTTTTTCCCTCCTTCTTTATTTTTTTCCCTCCTTCTTTATTTTTTTCCCTCATTTTTTTCTCCTTCTTGTTTCCCTCCTTCTNCTTCTTTATTTTTTTCCCTCCTTTTTTTCTCCTTCTTGTTTCCCTCCTTCTTTTTCCCTCCTTTTTTTCTCCCTCTTCCTTCTTTTTCCCCTCCTTTTTTTCTCCCTCCTTCTTTTTTCCCCTCCTT
>VXAU01004611.1:274322-307923 GCA_013399695.1 Formicarius rufipectus | reverse complement strand
CCTTCTTTTTTATTTCCCTCCTTCTTTTTTATTTCCCTCCTTCTTTTTTTTCCCCTCCTCCTTTTCCCCTCCTTCCTCTCTCTCAGCTCAGATTGCTGGCTGTTGGGGTAACAGTGATGAGTGCTCCTTGCCTTCCATTCCGTGCCCAAACCAGCCTGGAAACTCTGCATTCCAAACCCTTTTTTATAGCAACATTCCCAAACTGCTCCATAGGGCACTGCTGGAATGTGGGGCTGTGCTGAGTGTTTTGCTGCTGCTCTACAAAAAGAGGCTGCAATTCACATTATTTTCCAATCAAAATTTGATAGGAAAAATATGGTTACCTGGTGGGGGGAGGGTGTGGGAATTGTGGTGGTGGACAATCCGAAAACACCGAGAACAGGATTTTTGAATTAACCTGAATTCCAGCAGCAAGGGCAGAGGAAGAATTGGCTCAGGGGGGTGGGGTATTGAAGAGCAAAGGGGAGAAATTCAGATTGCTGTGTGTGTGGCACTGGTGTCCAGGTCGTGGATGGGCAAACCTTGAGTGCCACGAGGCTGTTTGGCAGAGCAGGAGCGCCGGAGCCCCCGGGCAGAGCTGAACCTCAGCACTGAACCTCCCAAAATCCTGCCCCAGGAAAAGCCCCCCAGCATGTGATTTGTATTAATCCCTGGGGCTCCTCTTGGCTCAGGCACACGGGGCACGAATCAAAGTGGCCCAGCTGAAGGGATCCCTCCCACACACACGTGGCCCCCACGGCTCCAGCGCCACCCGAGCGGGACATCCCTCGGGGTCGGCTCAGGTGCTCCGACTTTCCAGGGAGAGCTTTGCCCAAATCTGGGATTTCCTAAAGGGATGCAGAACTCCAGGAGCCAAACCGAGCTCAGGGCAGGCTGCTGAGAAGCTGCCTCGGTGTGTTGACCTGCAGGAAGTGGCGTGGTCCTGGATGAAGGTGTGTTTGGGTTTGGGTTGTGTGGGATCCTCTGGGATGTGCTGGGAGGGTTGAGCGTCCCAACTTGGGCTCAGCTCCTCTCTGTGTGACCCAGCAGTGGAACAAGGAACCAGCTGCCTCCCAGCAAGCAGTGGGAGCTGATTTGGGCTCCCTGTGGCACCCACAGACCCTGCAGTTCCACACACACGGGGTGGGTTTGGTGGGATGGACCCCCAGCTGTGGGGTGATGATGCTCGAGGGGAGCGGTTGAACAGAGACGGTCCCGAAAAATCAGGGTGAAGAGCTTCTTGCAGAGCTTCTTGCAGCACCCAGCTCTTGTCAGAGCATTTTAAAATGCCTTTCCAAACCCTGCAGGGAGGCAGGAGGGGCTGAGGTTTCTTGGACAGAGGGGTGGACCCTCTTTGCCTCTGCAGCTCCTCTTGGCTGGGAGCGAAGGGTGACAGGGCTCAGCTGGAACTGCTCCTCTCCGAGTGCCCTCCCTGGGCTGCTCTTTCTCACAGGTGAATTACTGAGTCCCAAAAGGGTGGAACAGGGTTTTGGTGAGCATCAGGGACCCACCCCTGGCTCTCAGCACTGGAGCTCCTGCACAGCCTGCTGGAGTCCTGTTTGTTTGGGCTGAAAGCCCTGGAGCAGGAGCTGAATTACTGACTGGAGCAGCAGAATCTCAGGGCCTTTCTCACTGTGGCTTTCCTGCGATCATTGTCACACTCAACTGGAAAGATCTGAGTGGATTTTAGAGCCTCAGTAGCTGTGACACCACCTCTGTGATGAGGTGGTGCTTTGGTTGCTTCCATAGATCATGAAGTCTCCCCTGAAGCTGCCTGAATCTGCTCTGCCAAAGGCACAGGATGCAGAGCCAGAGATGCTGGAGGGCAGCGTGTGGGCACCACAGGGGGGTGACTGGAGGGTTTGGAGGGGGAGCAATGCCCAGGAACACTGGGGGCAGGGGCAGGCAGCCCAGCCAGGCTCAGCAGCCCCCTCCCCACAGCCCTGGTCGTGCTATTTGCACAGCTCTGCCCCAGCAAGAGAAGGACCAGCAGCTGGAAGACAATTCCAGGTGGAATTCTGATCCTTTCCTTTGGTGGTGGTGTTATTGTCCACAACCTTCAGCGCCATCAGCAGCTCCTCCAGGAGCAGCAGAGTGAGCTCCACTTCCAAGGGGAGCCATCCCAGCTCTGCCTCCTGGCCAGGGTGTCCTCCCAGGGTTGCCCTGCTCTGCCAGGGCTGCTTCAGCTGGCAAGGGGCCACTTTTCCTTCCCCCATCACAGCTCAGCAAACATCTGGGGACGGGGGAATGGTTTGTGTGTGGCAGGGAAGGTCGGCCTTTCCCCTTCTGCTTTGCCTCCAGTGGTGAATTCCTGGGCTGTTCGTTCCATCCCTGGTGGACAGCAATCATCCATTCATAGAAGGAGCTCAGGATCTGGCAGATTCTCCCCCAGAGAAGGCCAGGAGGGAGTGACCACAGAGGCTGAGTCTGCTCTTGCTGAGGCTGAGCCCGTGGCTGGGAGGATGTGGGAGAAAACAGGGAAGATCCTCCCCATATTTTATTCCTCGAGAACAAACATCTTCAAAGGCCTCCATGAGTGTTCTCCTGAAGTGAAGCCAACTTTGGGAGGGGGTGGGGAACTTTTCCTGCCTGCAGTGAGAGTCTGGTCCAGTGGTTGCTTTGGTTTGGATTAGAGCAGAGCAAACAGGAGGGATGGGCAGCTGGGCTGGCTGGAGGAGCAGGTTGGGAAACACAGACCTGCTGCTGTTCCTGGAAGTTCTGTCTCAGAGTTCTGCCCTCTGCACAGTGGGCACTCGCCCACCACAGCCTGTTTGGTGTGGGATGGGTGCTGTGCCAGTGCCACTGCCCCAGTGTGGGCTGGAGGGAGTGGGAGGAGGAGGAGAAATCCCTGCTGCTGCCTCTGGTGTGTGTCCCTGCCCCGAGCGAGGTGGTTTCAGTGGTGTGAGCTCCTGCTCCTTCGGGCTGGCTCTGGTGGGGGTTCCTCTGCTGAAACCCTCATCCTTGTTGGGCTGTGTGGTGGTTTGATTTTAGGCTTTCCTGGGAGACAGATCCCATGGTTTGCTGTATCCAAGTGAACTATTCCATCCTGTTTTACATCAGCTCAGATATAAGGAGGGATAGAGGGAAGTTTTGGGTCAGACCTTTTCCAGCAGTGAAGGGCATCGGTCGGGGACCTGCTGTCTCTTCGGGGAGAGCTGCATCTCTCTCTCTGGGAATCAGACCTTGTTTACTTGTTCTTTATTGTTTGTGTGTGTGCATATAGTAATATTAAGTTCCTTTCTCTTCTCTGTATATAGATATTTGTATAAATTCATACTGCTTCAGGAGTATTAGAATCCACTTTTCACCTACTGTGGTTTCTTTTTCCCCCTGAGGTTGGGAGGGGAGGGGGGAGCTGTTGTTTTGGGGCCTTTGGATATTTGCCTTCGGCCAGGGATAAACTCCCACAGGCTGGAAAGGAATTTGGCTGTTCCCCAGGTGCTGCTCCACATGCACCCCGGGAGCTGCTCCCTCACCCCCTGCCCTGGGGCTTGTGCTGCCCGAGGGGGTTGGGAAGGTTCCCCAGTGTCCGTAGGGATTGGGCTTCTCCTTCCCTCAGGTGCCTGGTTTGGACCTGGCCAGAGGACAGGTGGATTTGCAGGTGCAGAGCAACTCCCTGTGACAGCTGCCCTTTGCAGGGTACCCTGGTCTTGTGTGCAGCCCTCTGGTCCAACCTTCAGCACCTCAGCTAACGCCTTGCTCGAGGAGACTTGGACTTCTTTTCAAATTTCTTTGCCCTTTCCCCCCCTTCTTTCCTCCTCCCCACTGCTTTTTTTTTTTTTTTCCTTTCCCCTTTCCCCCCTTTATCTTTCCCCCTGCCCGGGGCTCACAGGGAAATGGGAAATTCAGTTTGCAAGCAGCTTTTCTCCCGGGCTCTGAGTCCCAGCAGGCAGGGGCAGGTCCGCTGACCCCCGTGGTCTCCCCCTGTCGTTCCACTGCTCTGGGATGCAAAACGTGATGGAGAAATTCAGTTCCTTTGGCCAAACTCTGGTTCCTTTCACAGCTGAGGAGGGGCCCCCCCTGCACACAGACCTGTCCTACTACTCCTACGAGTACGACCCCGACCCCTTCGTGGTGGAGCCCGACGCGTTCGAGGCGGCGGCCGAGGTGACCACGGGGAGCCCCTTCAGGGAAGGGGATGGGACCCATGGAGAGGAGACCACGGCAGAATGGTGAGCCCAGGGCAGGTCTGGGAGCCAACCCAGGGCCTGCTAATCGTGTCCTGCTTTGGGGAGTCTTCAGTCCCTCAAAAAGGGTGTTTTTCCAGCTCCCCCTTGAGCGCGGGGTGGGATCCTGGAGGGCTTTGGGGAGCTGAACAAGCTCTTGAGCTTCTCCCCACCCAGCTCTGGTGTCTCACCGGGATACACAACTTGTCTCCACTGTGTTCTCTTCCCAACAGAAATGTCTAATTTAAGCAAGGAGAAGAGGCTCAGAGTCAGCTCCTGTACGAGTTTGTTCCTCCAGACCTGCTGCAGAACACAGACTGAAACAATGACTACTCCTGGTGCCCTCAGAACTGTGGGCTTGGCTGCCCCGTGGGGTGGAGCTGGAGCTCGAAGGGGGACACTCAGCATGACCTTTCTGTCCATTTTCCTGCCTTCTGTGCATTCTCTTTGGAGCCCTTCCAGTGATGGGAGCCCAATATGCTGTGCCCTCTAGGTGAGAAAAATAGGGGCTGGAATTCAAACCCATAGAGCATTTCCAGGTGTTTTCTCTGCTGTCAGGATATACTGCAAATGCCATTTCCTGGCTCCATTTAGAAGCTAAGTCCAGGCCTTGTGCTTAGCTGAACTGCTGTTTGAGGAAAGATGGCTGAGAAGTTTTTGCTCAAGTGATAATAAAAATCAGTGTGTTTTGCTAATTATGCCAGAGCAAGAGGCTGCTCATCTTCCCCAGCCTTCAAGTCTACTGCACCCCCAGGAGAGCCCCTTCCCTGTGGCTCCAGGTTCAGGGAAGCTGTTGGGAGACACATTTTAGGAGAGAAAACTGGAATCCCCTGCCAGGGCTGGCAGGCTTTGTGTCTGCAGGTCTCAGGTGGGAGTTTTGCAGCTCCAGCAGGGACGAGGATGAGGTGGGGGGACCCTCTTTGTGTTGCACTACGTGCTGACAGGGGCTGCTTGCAGCCTTCTCAGCCCTTTCCTCTTGGAGTCCTGGCCTGAAAATGGAGCTGAGCAAGGCACAGTCCTCTTCAAAGTCTGCCTGACTTCACCAGTGCCTTTCATTCTGCTCCCACTGGGATCCAGCACAGTGGTTGTCCTGCTCCTGGTGCTCCCTGGCCAGTCCCTGGGGTCACAGGCTGTGCTCCCTTAGTCTGACCTGCCCCAAGCAACGTGGCAAAACTCAAAACAAAAGCTTTGTGTTTCCAAAAGTGCAGGAGCCAAGATTTTTTAGCTTCCCTTCCTGCCTGGAGCAGCATTGTTCTCTTTGGAGGAGTTACATGCAATTGCCTCTTGCAAAATAGTGTTAATATTTTATCTTCCCACTTCTATTGTTACCAGGACCCAGAGCAGGGTGGAAACTCCTTTTGAGGGTGTTTATTGGTGAATGGAAACAGAAAAAAGCCCAGCTCCATTCAGTTTTAGGTCTTGTTTACACAGGAACCATGACAAGAACACATCAATATATCCCAGTATAGACATTCCATTCCAGAATAAAAGGCAATTTTATTCCAGAGAAATGTCCCCATGGGGACAAACCAGGAGGTATCCCAGAGGTGGGGCATGTGTAGCTTCCAGCCCTTTTTGTCTGGGGCCAGGCATTTGCAGAATGCAGTTGAGATGCTGAGGGGCTGAGCCTGGAGGTTCCCAGGAATCCCAGAGCTGCTGTGCTGGGAAGTGCCCTGAGCTCTGCTGGTTGTGGCTGTGCCCTCAGTGCCCGCTGGTGCCACAGGAGGGCTGTGCCACGTGTGCAGGGGCCAGCCCTGTCCCCCCTGTGCCTGCACAGCTCACTGGCAGCTGCGTTCCTGCCTGGCAGGTAAATAAACACCTTCACACTGAATTCCCTGCCCTGGCAGCCACTGGCCTGGCAGAGCCTGCCTATTGTGTACACACACAGGCCTGAGTCAATATTTATCCCCTGGGTAAATAACAGACCCACTGTGAGCTGCAACAGGACTGGTTTTTTTCTCTCCTTTTCTGACTCTCAAAGCTGCACAACACAAACTCTGCTCTTTGCTGGTTCAGGCTCCAGCTGTTGGTGCTGTGAGTGTGGGAGGAGGAGAAGTCCAGTCACCCTGGGAAGGTCTGTGACTGGCTTCCCCCAAAGGATGGGGTTCTTCCGTCCCTTTCTGGCTTGACTTTCCTGCTCTCATCCCTTATGTATCTTTGGATATCCACTGAGAGACATGTGGAATTATTTTCTACTGCTTGGTCCTCTCACAGATCCTTGGGCACTCAGACATCCCCCCTGGGCACGAGCAGGAGAAGGTGGGGAGTTTCAGCCAAGTATTAAACCTGCCTTTCCTCACTTTCCTCAGGCTCTGGCACATGTAATGTCCTAATTCCAGATTCAGGCATCTCCCTACTGCTGCCAGGTAAATAATTGCTGCTGGTGGTGCCAGCCTGGCAACCTGAGGGGTCTGTGTGTGCCACTGCCCTCCCCTGCTCGAGGCAGAGCAGTCCTGCTTCTGTTTTACTGCTCAAAGCAAAGCCAGAGAGACCTGGACCCTCAGAGGGCCAAGGCAGAGCAGCCTTGGTGTCCTCAGAGCCAGACAGAGCAGGTCAGTGCGTGATGGGACAGGATTTCTGGATCATCACCTCCAGTGCCCCTTCCCAGCCTTGGCACTGCCAGGGCAAGCACCGACCCATCTGCTCTTGGCAGCCTCTGCCTCCCCCCGCTCCTGACACACCAAACCACTCCTTTCTGTACTTAAAATAAAGTGATTTTATTTAAGGAATTGCATAAAGGAACCTGCAGTTACATTGCTGTGGTTGCCTTTCCCCCCATCACAAGGGGAGAGGAGCAGGTCTTGGCTTCCTTCCCCCTCCCCCTCTGCCCAGAGCTTTCCCCATCCCACATTTGCTGTTCACATTTCTTGGAATCATCATTAATTCTTGTCTAGGAAAAAAATCATCCTCCATTCTTCCACATCCTACTTGGAATAAGGAACTCTTCAGGCCTGGGGCCCTGAGGAGCCCTGGGCAGGGCTCAGACTCCACGCTGCTCCCAGGCTTTGCTCAGTTCCCATCCCACCCCTGAGAGCACAGGGACGTCTCAGCACTCAGAACCCACCGCCCACTCTGGGCCCATCAGCCAGTCCCAGTCTGGAGAGAAGGATTGATTTTATTTCTTTTTTGTTTTCACCAAGGAAAACACCAACTGGGTGCTGGAAAGCCAGAGCCAGCAAGGCCAGCAGGTCATTTCTGGCTCAGAGACAGAGGTTCTTCTTTCCCTTTCCTGATGGTCCCAAAGTGCAAAAGGAGAAAAGTGCCAGTGGGTTTGTAAGACACAGAAAATGCTTCTTCCCTCGAGTTGTGTTACTGAATAGCTGCAGCAGTGCTAGTTATCAGTGATTGATGCTTGCAGTCCTTTCAAGGAGAGTAATATTTATATATTTGTAACTGTACATTATGCAGAGTAATCATTACCATGGTATTTATTTGAAAGCAATAGTTCCCTTGTTCTTTCTTGTCCCACTGTTTTGGTCTTGCCTCTTTCCCTCCTTCCTAATCAGCCTCAGTAGAAAACAAAATACCAGAAGAATGTTCAGCTTGCTTGGAGAACATCACTGACACCCCAGCACTTGCTTTGCTGACTGTTGACATTTAATGCACAAAATAACCTGGGTTTCATTATTGTGAGTAGAGCAACTATTTAGAAAACCTCAGCTCGGGCTGGACTTGGGGTTATTTCAGTCCCTGCTGTTTCTGAGTGCCCACAGCCCCGGGAGCCCCAGGGCTCCTGGGTCAGCACCTGGGGCATCCCCTGCACCAGCTCTGGTTCTTCACCTGCCCTTTGCCCCCCACACAGGAACATGCAAACAGCTCTCTGACCTTTTCTGTTTTATTCACACCAATCTTAGCAAGTCTGAGTCCAGAAAAGTGTTTGGTTTAGATTCTGATAAATATTTTATTAAAAACTGATTTTAAGACAATCTTGTCTGCCTCTTCTTATTCATGCTGTTGACTCGGTACCAGTGAAACCAAAGAATTCAGGAACTTTGAGGAGGTTGGTTGTTCATTTTCTCTCTCACTGCTGACTGGGCTGTGCCCCAGTGGTGGCTGAGAGATGAGCTGGCTGCACTTTGGCAAATTTGGCAGATTTGCAGCAGGTTCCAGTGAGCAACAACCTGGGCACCTATTTCAGCTCTTGGCTGTGAGTGTCACTACACGAAGGGAGTGTGGAGCTCTAGAGAGAGGGTTTGTTCAATCCCTACTTCAATACTTCCTTTCAAGGGGCATATTTTTTTAAAAAGAAACCCATTAATACAATCTCTGCCCCAGAGAAATGGGAGATGCCAAAACCAGGGGTGAGTGAACGGGATTCCTACACTTGTTACCAGCAGTGACCTGACATTGCTGTGGGGATTGTGAATCAACCAAGGGCTCTGCATTCCCAGGGGAGCACCTTTGGAAACACTTAGAAATCTGGTAGTGCAACTCCTGCTCTCTTCCAGCTTCAGGCGAAGGCAGGGTGTGTGTTCGGGGAGCAGGGACAGAGCTGGAAGGCAGAGAGCAACGGGAGAGAACAGCCCTGGTGCCACCTCGGCCGGCTGAGAAGCTGTGCTGCCCCGGGAGATGCTCAGCATCCCAAGGTGCCCACGGCCCGGGTTTATTCAGGAGAAAGGACTCGGCTCTGGATGAAACCTCTGGAATTCCTTTGTCTTCCTCCTCACGGTCCCGGGGAAGGGAGCAACGCCGGGACACTCACACCAGGGAGGGCTTGGAACGCGGCAGCGTCTCCTTGGAGGTCTTGAGCGAAGCGCCGCTCCGCTTGCAGAACCTTCTCCTCACCTTCTCCCTGAACTCCTCCGACACGTAGTAGTAGACGAAGGGGTCGGCGCAGCTGTTGCAGGCGCTGACGGCCAAGCTCACCATGTAGCCGGCGTAGAGCTCTCGGCGCGGCCCGGAGCAGCGGCCGGAATAGTGCACCAGCAGCAGGACATTGCTGGGGGTGTAGAAAGCCACGAGGGCGAACACGACGAGCGCCGTGAGCTTGGCAGGGTGCGAGTAGCGCTGCCCGGCGCGGAGCAGGACGCGCAGCGCGGCGCCGGAGCTGAGCAGCACCGCCAGCAGCGGCAGCGCGAAGGCGAAGCCCACGAGGCACGAGAAATAGTAGAAATAATAATTGTCGTCGCGGGGCCGGGGCAAAACGTCGTGGCAGACGGTGCGGCCGGCCCCGAGCAGAGGGTAGGATTGTTGGTGCAGCGCCAGAGGCAGCGGCAGCGCCGCCGAGCAGAGCCAGACCCCGGCGCAGGTGCGGGCGGCGAAGGTGCGAGTGCGGAGCGTGCGGGAGGAGAAGGGATGAGCCACGGCCGCGTAGCGGTCCAGGCTGATGCAGGCGAGCAGCAGCACCGAGCAGTACATGTTGCCGTAGAAAAAAGCCGTGGTGAGGCGGCACAACCCCTCGCCGAAGGGCCAGTGGTTGCCCAGGGCGTAGTAGGCGATCTTGAAGGGCAGCGGCAGAGCGAGCAGCAGGTCGGCGGCCGCCAGGTTCGTGAGGAAGACGCTGGAGGGGCCCCGCTCGGCGCGGCTGGACAGCACCCACAGCGCCAGGGCGTTGGACGGCAGCCCCAGCAGCAGCACCAGCGAGTAGAGGGCAGGCAGGAGGCGCACGGTGAGGGCGCTGCCCAGCAGTGCCAGCGTGGCCTCGGGCACCCGCAGGAACGTCACGTTGCCCACCGTGACCGTGTCCCCGGGGATGGCTCGGGGGCACGGGCTGGTCTCCGGGGTCCTGTCCTGGTCGCTGGTGCTGTTCTGAGAGTAATCTGTGAGAACAGGCAGCCTGTTAGGCACTCACCTGGTGCCTTTGATGAGGGGGAAGGGAAGGGGGAGCCTGTGTTTATCTCAGGGCTTATGATGCTTATTTTGTTTAGTTATGCTCATTTTGTTTATGCCTCTTTTGCCTATACTTATTTACCTGGGGCTTGTAATGATGCTTATTTTCTATGCTTTTATACTTATCATAGAATTTGCTCAGTAGTATGAAATTCACTGCAGCAAAACTCACACAGTGTCCTTGAAAGGGCCATGCCAAGAGGCCTAAAGCTTCTTGGACCAATTAAAACAGCCAGGATACCCGATGGTAAATCAGAAAACACGTCAAAAGAACAAGATAAGTCCAATTAGATCAGCTACAGTTGCCAACAAGACTGGTCTGGACCAGTTTTGAGCAAAAGGTAGAAAGTTCACAGGAGGAAGACCCTTCATCCCTAAAGACCCCCAGGGACCCCCGCCCTGAATTCCCAGGAGGAACAGCGCGTGGGCAAGCAGCAGCACGGGGTGGAGAAAATGGAAATCAGTTCCTGAGGCTCATTATAATAACCCCGCCTTCTCTAGGGAAATAATGTTTATGCATAAAAGAAAAATGAATATGTATAAGCTACCTGCATAGAAACCCTTTGTTAACCAGAGGCGCATGTTTTTGGAGGAGCGATCCCCCGTGCGCCCGGGCCTGGAATGAACGTTCCTCTCTAGAACCTCATGGGATTAGAGGGGCTTTTATTCTTCAAAACACCTTAAGGTCCACAGTATATAGTTTGTTGTTTGGTTTTTTTTTCAGATAGCTTCTAACACTTTATAACAGTGGTGACCAATCTTGAAATATTGTTTAATGTTCTGTGTGGAGGGTTTCGATGGATGAAGATTTTAGCAAGGACATCGAGTTTGTGTGGAATACACCTGGAAAACACGCCGGGCACATTGTCTGATACAACTCTAGTCAAAGCTCTCCAGGAGACCCAGAAACCTTGAAATGATTCCCATGGGGACAGAAGATGCTGATGGACAAGTCTTTGTGACCCTCAGCTCCCTGTTGGGTGGTGTGCCTGCTGAGGTCCTGGTGGAGGGGCAGTTTTGGGAAGTGGGTGTAACAGATGATGTAATGTTGGATATTATAGTATGAAACTGTGTTGGGGTCCCTGGAATTTGGAGCATTCTGGGAACTCTGTTGTGTGAGGGGCAGAAGAAGCTGGTGAGGAGTGCAGGAGTCACCCCAGAGGGGACAGTGGACCCTCCTGGTTCCCCAGAGCTGCCAAGTGACTGTGCAGCCACCAGCAGGTCTGGGAGGGCAGGGAGCAGCTCCTCTGCTCAGCCTTCACAGGCATCTGCAAGTCTGGAGCCATTCCAGTGCAAAGACATGGCTGAGGGGGTCTAAATTTGGCTTTCAAGTGCTCTGGTTTACTGCTCTGTTGTTTCTCTCCAGTTTCTTCCACCCCAGCTCCTCTCTCTGCCACGTCCCCTCCTGTCCCCTCCTGCCTCAGCTGGAGCCGTCACAGGGCTCACTCAGGGTGTGAAATGGGTTCTCAGGGCTCCCCTAAAAGACCAGACAGGCAGTCCTGTGACCAGCAGCAGCTCCTCCCCGAAGGGACACACTCACCGTCGTAGTCCTGAGAGGCCACGCAGAGCGCCCGGAGGGCACAGCACAGCAGGAGCCCCCGGGGCAGCCAGGCACTGCCAGGGGTGCCCATCCTGCTGCAGGATCCAGTGCCCCACAGCAGGTCCCAGCACAGGTCCCAATGCCCCAGAGCAGGATCCAGTGTCCTATTGCAGGTTCCAGTGCCCCAGAGCAGGACCCAGTGCAAGTCTCAATGTCCCAGAGCAGGTCTCAGTGCTTCAGAGCAGGTCCCAGAACAGCTCCAAGTGCCCCAGAGCAGATCCCAGTACTCTATTGCAGGATCCAGTGCCCCAGAGCAGGTCCCAGAGCAGATCCCAGTGCCCCAGAGCAGGTCCTAGAGCAGGTCCAAGTGCCCCAGAGCAGATTCCAGTGCAAGTCTCAGTGTTCCATAGCAGGTCTCAGTGCTTCAGTGCAGGTTCCAGTGCCCCAGAGCAGGTCCCAGTGCAAGTGTCAGTGCCCCAGAACAGGTCCCAGAGCAGGATCCAGTGTCATAGGGCAGGATCCAGTGCAAGTCTCAGTGCCCCAGAGCAGGTCCCAGTGCCCCCGAGCAGGTCCCAGTGCCCCAGGGCAGTGCCAGGGCTGGGTGGGAGCAGCAGCAGCCGTGGCACTGCCCGTGTGTTCCCTTTGGGGCAGCCCTTGGATGATGCTCCGGGGGCTGTCCCAGCAGACACAGCCCCAGTGTCAGGGGGGGACTGGGAGGGCTGGGGGGATCCCACTGTGCCAGGACTGCCCTGCAGCCTCAGAGCCCGAGCCTGGCTCCAGTGACTCATTTGGGGCTCCTTCCCCCTCCGGGATATTCCTGGAAATGACGAACGTGGTGGGACGGTTTCCTGCACATCAACTGAGCCCCAGGCACCTCTGCCCGGGGGGATGTCCCTCCTTCCACCACGGAGACCCACGTGGCTCTGGGGGACACCCAAGGTCTTTGCCCACCTGCTGGTCCCCAGTGTTTTGGGGTCTCACAAACGGGGAGGGGTCCCAGGAATCAGAGCTGAGGATCAGAGAGACCCCCTGAGCTCCTCGGGGTCACGGGGTGCTCTTAGGGGGGACTCATGTTCTGGGAACTGAAGGGGTTTGGTGTTCTGGCAATTGAAGGTTTTCAGTGTTCTGGCAATTGAAGGTTATTCTGTGTTCTGGCAATTGAAGGTTTTTTGATGTTCTGGCAATTCAAGGTTTTCAGTGTTCTGGTAATTGAACGTTTTCAGTGTTCTGGCAGTTGAAGGAATTTTTATGTTTTGGCAATTGAAGGTTTTGGTGTTCTGGCAATTGAAAGGTTTTCAGTGGCAATTGAAGTTTTTCAGTGTTCCTGCTCCTTTATTTCTGCTCCTGCTAAAGAGGGGATGAAGCTCCAGCACCTCCCTGATTTTGCTGCCGAGGGTGAATAGAAATTCTCTGGGCTGGAGCTGTTTGAGGAAGCCACAGACCCCCAGGACACATCCAGGGTGGGTGGCAAATCGAGGGAGACACTTGTGCTTCCTCCGATAGAGCAACAGGGAGAGCAGCTCCTCCAGCAGGAAAGGGGCCCAGGAAGTCCCTGCACTTGGGCAGATAATGGGGAGTTCCAGTCACTCCTGCCCCAGAAGAGCCTCTTTCCCCAGAAATGTGCAGTCCCACCCTGGAGGGCTGAGCTGGGAGCAGTCCGCTGGTTGTACTGGGAGCAGCCTGCTGGTTGTGCTGGGAGCAGCCTGCTGGTTGTAGTGGGAGCAGCCTGCTGGTTGTACTGGGAGCAGCCTGCTGGTTGTACTGGGAGCAGCCTGCTGGTTGTACTGGGAGCAGCCTGCTGGTTGTACTGGGAGCAGCCTGCTGGTTGTACTGGGAGCAGCCTGCTGGTTGTACTGGGAGCAGCCTGCTGGTTGTACTGGGAGCAGCCTGCTGGTTGTACTGGGAGCAGCCTGCTGGTTGTACTGGGAGCAGCCTGCTGGTTGTACTGGGAGCAGCCTGCTGGTTGTACTGGGAGCAGCCTGCTGGTTGTACTGGGAGCAGCCTGCTGGTTGTACTGGGAGCAGCCTGCTGGTTGTACTGGGAGCAGCCTGCTGGTTGTACTGGGAGCAGCCTGCTGGTTGTACTGGGAGCAGCCTGCTGGTTGTACTGGGAGCAGCCTGCTGGTTGTACTGGGAGCAGCCTGCTGGTTGTACTGGGAGCAGCCTGCTGGTTGTACTGGGAGCAGCCTGCTGGTTGTACTGGGAGCAGCCTGCTGGTTGTACTGGGAGCAGCCTGCTGGTTGTACTGGGAGCAGCCTGCTGGTTGTACTGGGAGCAGCCTGCTGGTTGTACTGGGAGCAGCCTGCTGGTTGTACTGGGAGCAGCCTGCTGGTTGTGCTGGGAGCACAAAGTGGGTAACTCTGGAAGAGGCACCAGCAGGTGCTGCCTGAACCTTGAAGATCCTTTGCTGCTTGGAGCCCCTTCTCCAAGCCTTGGACCAGTCCCTTCTGTGCTCTGCCCTGCACAGCAGCTCTGGGCAGTTCCCAAATGCTCTCCCACCTCCTGGGAGGGAGCCCGGTGTGGCCATCGAGGGGGTGGGTGTCTTGTGGCTGCAGAGGGTGCTGGATTTGAGGCTCCTGCTCTCCAGTCCTTGCCTGGCCCTGCAGGGGAGGAAGGACAGGAGCTGGAGCCCAGCAGTAGGAACTGTAAATTTGGTTTGGCAACCCGAGGAGCAGCTCGTTTCTTTCTCCTCGGCTTATGAATGGCCTCCTCTGTGAAGGTTGCAAATCTGAGCCTGGCTGCTGTTTGATGAGATTCTTCTATTCCGAGGAGAAAATGATCCTATTTCCTCTGCTTTCACCATATTCCCACATCCTTGTGTCGAGAGGTGGAGTTCCACTGGCAGGGAGAGGGAAGATGCAATGTTAGATGCTTTGCTTTTGTGATTCTCTCAGGATTTATGACCCATTACAGAATGACTCATGTGGCCACATATTTTCCATGCCTCAGCCAGGATCCTTTCCATGCTTTGTATGCAAAAAATTAGCCATAATCAGGTTCAGATAGTGTGCAAATCACAGCCCTGCTTCCTATGGGCAGGTCTCTGGAGTGGAGCAGGGAGAGGTTACTCATTGCTGCAGCCTTCATTTTTCAGATGCTGTGTGATCTTTAGTGCCTGCCTCAGATGCGGAACAGCTTGCCTGAAACTTCCAGCGCCAGAGGTTTGTCACGGCTTGTTAACATCTCTTTAAGTCGTGCGATCCCTGCCCTGTGGGGTAACAATTCTGTTCTCGAGTCATTCATTGTGCAACAGATCCTCTCCTGGGAGCTGCCCCTCTTTATTTCCATGGCTCCGAACGCAGAAGATGTAATGCTGCAGAACACGCTGGGGATTGGAAGGCTCGGAGGGAGGGTGAGGACACCACCCGGCCGGGCTCGTTTATCTTTAAGGCGTGGAAGAGCAAACTGTGGTAGGCAAAGGGTGGGGGGCTCCGTTCCAGCAGCTCCAGAGGGTTCCCGAGCTGGAGGCAGCAGGTGGGAGGACAGAAACCTCGGGCTGAGCTGGGGTTTGAGATGGAGACAGGAGAGGCAGCAGCTCTGCCTCGGCCCCAGCAGCTCGGGGCATTGCCAGCCTCACATTTTCCGTGGATGCTGAGCTGGCTCTGCCTTTCCCAACCCCGGCTTGTGCAGCAGCTGAGCCCTCGGAGGGCACAGCAACACCCCCGACAGCCGGGGGAGACGGTCCCTCGGGCCAGGCTGCCCCACCCCAGGGCTGTCCCTGCAGCCTCGGGCATCTACAAGATGCCTTAATTCCCTGGGCACTTCCTGACTCTTCCAGCGCATCAGTTCCCCTCCTCCTCACTGTGTCGGGGCTCTGCCATCACCCCAAGACTCCCCCCAGCTCCGGGGAATGTCCCTGCTTCTCTCTTCTGCTTGTCCCAGCTCTCCTGTTCCACTGGGATCCCACTCAATCGCTTCCCTTGGCTATTCCACACATTCTCCTCACCACTTGCCAGCCTTTCACTGCTGGAACTTTGGAGGAGACAGGGCTTTTTCAGCACTGCTCTTCTGCTTGCTCTCAGTTCCCACTTCAAAGTGTACAAATCCACAGAAAGACATTTTTTCCAGGAATATTTGAAACATTAACACCAGTGCAACCCACTGGATGTTCTGGAATAGCTTCTTTTGGTCCTTTCTCAGCAAGATAATGGCACTGGGGTAGGGGCTGACACAGCCATCATCATCATCATCATCATAATCATCATCATCATCATCCCTTGCCAGCTCAGCTCTCAGATGAGTCTCTTTGGATTCATTCTTCAACACAGGTCTGGTTTAGAATTGCTAAGTCTTTAATTTGGTCTTTACACTGAAAGAGCACACCTTTAGTGTCCTGAAAGCTGAATTGCTTAGTTCAAACCCAGAGGAATGGCTGAAGATGAAGAAAAACCCACCTCATGTTTGCACACACAGTTCTACACTCTCCTGCTGGTTCACAGCCTGGAGTCTCTCGGGCATCACAGATATGGGAAAGTTAAAAAAGTCCTGAAATACTAAATACTGAACTCAGGTTCTCCCTTTAGCAATCCTGAATTTAACTGAGAAACCCGTCTAATCTCACTCCATCCTGCAGACCTGAAGCTGAAGGTATTTTTAAGCTGTTCCTTGCTGAGACCTCCAGCTGCTCTTGGGTGGTGTCACATCTGGCCATCCCTCCCCTGGAGCACAGGGAATGTCCTCTTTGTGGGAAGGCCAAGATCTCTGTGAGAACATTTGTGTGAAGTGTGAAGAACATTTGTCCTCTGAGACCCCCCCAGCATCCCTTTAATCAAAGGATTCCGTGCAGTTCAGGCATCAGAGGTTGTTCCTGGGAGCACAAGTTTGTGTCCCTGGGAGCAGGGCAGGGGCTGAGCTGCCTTTTGTTATGGCAACGGAAGTGTTGGGGATGATGTAAAGGGAACTCCTATCAGCTCTGGGTCACATCACCACAAAACCCCCCTCCTTCATTTGTTGTGCAGAGCTCAGAGGGAGCACAGTGTTGTTAGGCAGGAACTCGGGGAGGCCGAGGTGGGTGGAGGGTTGTTTGCCTGGTTGCAGTTGTGCTGCCTTAACCTGGAGCAGATGTGCTGGTGGGTTTTGGGGCTGCACTCAGGTTCTGTTCCCCAGGGCTGGATGTGGAGGGGCTGTGAGTTCCAGGGGCCACTTCTGTGCCTCCTCTCTGTGGCAAAGGTGCTGCTGCAACGAAACCAAGCTGGGAGGAGAGGCTTTGTGGCATGACACAAACACCCCGAGGGGGAAGGGACCCATAAGGATCATCCAAGTCCAACTCCTGGCCCTGCACAGACACCCCAACAATCCCACCCTGTCCCAGAGGATCATCCAACCCCTCCTGCAGCTCTGGCAGCCTCGGGGCCGTGCCCACTGCCCTGGGCAGCCTGCTCAGTGCCCACCACCCTCTGGGGGCAGAACCTTTCCCTGAGCTCCATCCCAGCCCCCCTGGCACAGCTCCAGCTGGTCCAGCGTTTCCTTTTGAAAGCTCTCTCTGTGTGGAGCAACTCTGCCACCCCATGGACTGCCCCCTCCCCTCCAGGAGAGATCTGGGCAGCACAGATGTGGGAGGGATCCTATGGGGGATCTCTACTTGCAAGGAAGGTATTTCCCTTTTTCCTTTGGGAGTGCTCTGCTCACACCCTCCCTGAGCATTTACTGCCCCGCTGGAAATGAGCTGCCACCCAGATAAATCAGCACATCCCACACCCTGTCCAGGAGCTGCTGGAAGGGCAATTCATCCAAATTTCAGTGGCATTTTTCTGTCATTTAGAATCCAGTTTCAGGTACAAAACAATCAATTCTGAGGACTGTCACAAAGTTTAAATTAATACAAAAGAAATTTAGAACAGCAGGAGCTGCAGACTTTTAAAATCAATATTTTATTTTTACTTGAATGTGCAAATAAATATTAAAAAAAAAACTACATTCAAGGAGCTGGCAAAGCAATTACAAGCCCAAAAGCAAAGATCCTTCAAACAAATGGAAGAACAAACTCTTGACTCAAGGTCGTGCAGACACACAGCGGCCGAGCTGAAACCCTCAGACACGAACAAGCCCCTCTCAAACCTGCCTGTCATTGCCTTCCCATCCCTTGCTACCCTCAGCTGTGAGACAGTAGCACTGCAGAGGGCCAAAGTCTTGCTTCCTCTGTTCAGATTATAAATTAAGGTTTACAAAATAAGGATGCTTAAAAATACCTGAAGTACACTTAAGATGGGGCGATGGACCAGGACGGGGCACGGGGGGTTTCCCACCTTGGCACACCTGCAATCAAATGCATTTTAAGCCACAAGTTGCAACCTATTTTCTAGTAAACAGTTTTCTGTATCATAAAACCATAAAATTTGGCACAGTTGTCATCTCCACTGGGACACAGCAGAGAGGGGAGCAGGACTGAGGTGTGTTTTGGTGAGTTGAGTGGAGGCCAAAGGGGGACACTGTGCTTTGCACTGGGCTTGTCCCCCTGCTCTCCCCAGCCCTTGGTGTCTCTCAGCACTTCCTGCAGCAAAAGCAGGGCAAGAACCTTCAGATCCTTTCAGTAACCAAAATTTAGCAGAGACCCAGACAGGAGTTCTTGAAGAAAAGTCTCTGCTGGCAGTGGTTGTGCAAGTGGCCATGAATGCCAGAGATTGGCCTCCCTGCTTCCCTCCCACAGATTTTGCAAAAAAGACAAAGAATCAGGACAGTTTTCTATTAAATGTACCCCAAAGGCCCATTTTTCTCCTGTCAAGTGAGACAATTGCGAAACCAAATGTCGTACAGTGGAAATAACCCAGGACAAATCCTACAGGCTGCTCCTTAGGTCTGGCAGAGAGAATAACCTAAAAATCAAAGCCACAAAAAGTATCAGGGGGGTGTGGGGGGGTGGGTTTATTGCCCTAAAAGCCAGGATAAAGTTGGAAGCAAAGCTGAAAGGAGGCTGGATGTGCCTCAAGACGTTATGTTTGCACTACACTCCATGGACAATGTGCTTGCCCTGGGCCCCTGACACACAGGAGTGAGGTCCCAGGGGGGGTTGCAGGACAGACAACTGAATTTCCTTGATTCCTCACTAGATGAAGCCAGATGAATGATGTGCTCTACACAGATGAGGGCAGGGGTTTTAGGTTCCACGGCAGAAAAGCTTCGATAGCAGCGCAGATGTTTCAGTGGAAAAGCTCGTCTACGACGGTCGTGGTTGGAGTTCACACTGCCCAGGACAGATTTGGATGCGTCCCTGCAAATCCAGCGGCCGTGCTGAGCCGGCAGGAGGAGGAGAGTCCGCGGGGCAGCGCTCGGCTCCAGCACACGCCGCGCTCCGGGAGCTCCACCTGCCGACGGACGGACGGACGGACACGGCACAACCCCGGGCAGGCACAGCGCAGGGGAGCGCCGGAGCTGCCATCAACATGCAAAATACAAACGGAAAACACAGGCCAGACCTCGCAGTGGGCGTTCCTCCCTCCTGCTGGAGAAGGCAAAGTGTGCAGCAGACCCTCAGCTCCCGGAGCACCACCGGCTCTGGGTGCTTGTGCTGGGAATGGTTCCCGTGCCCGGCACTGCAGCTCAGTTTCCTCCCCTTAGGTCACACCCCCGAATTTTTGGTGGGTGAGGGGCAGGCAGAGTGGTCAATGTGCTGGTCACCCTCGTCTCAGTTTTGGCATTTTCCTCACCAGAGCACCAGTAACAAGAATCATCCCAACAAAGCCCCGGGGAGCGGGGCTGCCGAGCTGTGCCGGGTGCTCCCAGCCCCTCTGGCACTCCCAGGTTACACTGAGGAGTTCTGCAGGCTCCAAGATGCCATAAATTCAGGAAGATAGGGAATATTAAACCCTTCAAAGTGGAAGCAGCTGCCAGCATCTGCTCAAACCCCAGCCCAGCTCCAACAAAGCCACTAGTGGTAGTTCACGCCCTCAGTGAGCCCTCCAGGACTGGCTGGTCAGAAGTGGCCTAAAACCAGGGAACTGCTACCAACGTGTGGCAACGCCAAGAGCCCCCTCCCTCCCCAGGAAGCTTTCACAAGTCTCTCCACGATGGCCAGAGGGTCACACTGCGAGGAGACGAGTCTATGCCATATGGAAAACACATCATAATCCAAAGTAAAATGCTGTTTTGGATAAATACCATGAATACATACACTGCATTCCCAGCCGTGCTCTGGGGGCAGCGTGGGCTCCGGGCTCAGGGCGAGGCGGGCCGGCGGCTGTACTGCACCCTGTACCTGGTCACAGGCACCCCGTGCACGTTCACCGTCTCACACGTGGTCTTGCAGGGCACCATCTCCTCGTCCTCGTCCCCCATCAGCCAGTCCTGCACCACGTCCACAGCCTCCATGGACACGTTCTCCTCCAGCCACCGGCTGTGCCACTCCTCGAACTGCTGGTGGTGCTTCAGCAGCACCACGGGCTGCACCTGCGAGCACGACAGGGAGGGGGGCTGAGGGGTTGCTGGGGGAGAAGGCAAAGCTTTCACCTGCACAGATGAGACTGCACAGACAGTGGGGCACAGGACATCTGCATTCAGCAATGCCCAGTTTAGTGTTTGCCACTCCCCCTCCAACTTTACGCATCAAGAAAAGGCTGCTAAACTAACCCAAAATACAGAGCATTTACCAGCACTCCTCCTAAACCCAAAATACACAGCATTTACCAGCTCTCCTCCCAAACTAACCCAAAATACACAGCATTTACCAGCTCTCCTCCCAAACTAACCCAAAATACACAGCATTTACCAGCTCCCCTCCATGTTTCATCCAACACAGAGCAGTAACTTCTGGGTGTGGTTTGCGGGCCTTCAGCCCCAAGACCTCTTTATGGCTACCTGCCTTTTTTTGCCTCACATGCTCAACGTCTGCTACTGCCCGAACTGCAGGGACAGTGAAAGGAGAAGCACCTGCTTGGCTCTGCAGAGAGCTCCCTTCCTGTACATGTAATCCTCGGAGTTCATGATGAACATCATCTTGTGGGTGTTGAGCTTGAAGCGACAGTCGACGTTGCAGGCGCTCTCCACGCCGATGAGCCTCTTCCAGGAGCTCTTCACCTCACTGCGCAGGGCCCTCACCTGCTTGCACTGCCACCTGCGAAACTTCTTCAGGTTCCTGCAACACAACAAGGATGCCAAAGCAGGTGTCACACCTTGGCTGTGCCTTCCCCTGAGTTGGCAGAGCTCTCGGCGTAAGTAGGCTTGGATTGCCACGTTTAGCTTTATGGGCTCTCTCCACAATCTCCCTCCAATTTGTGTTTGCAAATATTCAGTGTCACAAATATTTAGTGAGGTGGGAACAAAGCAGACCCACGATTCTTTCTTTCCACAGAACCACAGAATCAATTGGGTTGGAAAAGATTTCCCAGATCGTTGAGTCCAATCCTTGGTCCAACTCCAGTCCCTTTCCCAGATCATGGCACTCATTGCCACGTCCAATCTCAGTTTAAAAACCTCCAGGGATGGTGAATTCACCACCTTTCTGGGCAGGCCATTCCAATGCCTGACCACTCTCTCTGGAAAGAATTTCTTTCTAATATCCAACCTAAATTTCCCCTGGCAGAGCTCAAGCTGTGCCCCCTTGTCCTGTTGCTGCTGCCTGGGAGAAGAGTCCAACCCCACCTGGCTACAACCTCCCTTCAGGGAGTTGTAGAGAGTGAGGAGGTCACCTCTGAGCCTTCTCTTCTCCACACTGAACCCCCCCAGCTCCCTCAGCCTCTCCCCACAGAGCTTGTGCTCCAGTGCCTTCACCAGCCTCGTGGCCCTTCTCTGAACCCTCTCCAGCCCCTCAATATCCCTCCTGAGCTGAGGGGCCAGAACTGGACACCCCACTCGAGGTGTGGCCTCACCAATGCAGAGTCCAGGGGAAGGATCCCTGCCCTGGTCCTGCAGGCCATGCTATTTTTGATCCAGGCCAGGATACCACTGGCCTTCTTGGCCACCTGGGCACACTGTTGGCTCACACTGAGCTTCTTGTCAATTAGTACCCCCAGGTCCCTTTCTGCCTGACTGCTCTCCAGCCACTTTGTCCCAGCCTGTAACACTGTGTGGGGTTGTTGTGGCCATTTTTTGTGGCCAATTCCTCCCAGAAGACTCTGCCAAGGCAGGCCCACCCCATTCCAAATATTCATGAACAAACCTCAGTGCAGTGCTCATACACTGCTCCTTCAGCATCCCTATGCAGTGCACTGGACTGCGGTGGTCCCTCTGCACCTCCAAGGTGAGAGCATTTACCTGAGGTTGCTGCTGTGTGGGACATCCCCCAGAGCCACTGCCACACAGGCAGGCAGGAAGCAGCAGCAGCTGCTGCAGGGGTGGCTCAGGGAGGGAGCAGCTCACCTTTGCAGAAAGACAGGTTTCAGGAGGAAGCCATCGTTCTGGTTGTTGGGAGCTCCTTCCACCCCCACGTACTGCTCCATGTAGTTGGCCAGGTGCTACACAGGGGAGACCAGTTCCAGTCAGATTTCACTGCATGGGGCAAATATCACTGCAAAGAACCTGCTTATTTCCAGGCTGTTTATTCTGGGGCTGATTGATGTGGAAACTCCTCTGCTAACAGACCATTTCTGTCAATGACCGCAGCCCCACGTGTCATCATCCCACCTCCCAGCTAAACTGGTCCTCCTGGCAACGTCTCCCATTTTGGAATGAGACAGCAGGAAAGTATTCTTAGACATCTGCTTTGCCTGTGGCACATGCTCACTGTGATATTACCTGGACTTCCACAGGATCCTCTGTCTGGGTTTCTTCTGTATCCAGCAGCTCAATGGTCATGATGACCTGTCCCTTCCGCTGCAGGAACATGACCTGCAATAAAGGTACAGGCAGCAGATACTGGCCACATGGGTTCACAAATGTATTCACCAGTCATTTGGACAACAAATATGAGCTAGGAGAGAAGCAGCAGGACTTCTCAGTGAGCAAGCCGGTCCCCTCACTGTCTCTGCTCTGGTTTTAGTACCCTATCTCCACATGGTTCTCTCTCACCATCTCACCTTGGAGCTTCCAAACCCATTTATCCCAGGTGAAGTGCCACAGCAAAGTTCCCTGGCAGCAAGTCCTTACCTTGAAACAGTTCTCATCTGCCATGCACCGTTCAGCCTTCCACTGATAGCTGGTCTCCTTGGCTGCCCTCACACACCTGGATGACAAGTTACCTCCAGCAGCTCCTCGCTTCCTCTCATTCAGGTAGAGCTCGACCACCTTCAAGCAGATGTCATCGCTCACTAGATGGTGAAGCTTCCATTAAAAAAGGGGGATTTCAGTCAGCAGGTCTGGGCCAAGAGTGAACTCTGGTGTGTCATGAAAGGAGCACCAATCTCAGCACAGCATCACAGCTCAGAGCTGAGGCAGCCAAGTTGAACTCCAGAGACTTCCCACATCTCTCTCTTTGTCATGACTTTGTAATCAAAGGAACAGGGAGGAGTGAGGGGCTGATGTGCCTTAACTTTAACAGAATTAGAACTGGGAGACAGGTTTGACTAATAAGGACTGAACCATTTGTTTTGCCTTAGATGTTCTTGGGGAATGGTAGAATTTTGAAGACTGGAACTCAAATGTTGGAATCACAGAGTGTGCCGAGTTGGAAAGGACCCACAAAGATCACCGAGTCCAACTCGTGGCCCTGCACAGGAGCAACCCCAAGAGTCACACCATGTGCCTGAGAGCATTGTCCAACCTCTTCTTGAGCTCTGTCAGGCTTGGTGCTGTGACCACTGCCCTGGGGAGCCTCACCCAGAAAAAGGCCAGGAAGAGTCAATCCCCTAAGGTGGCCCCTACATGGAAGCTGAACCCTCTCACTAAACTTCTGCCGGTGCGTTTCCTCATCGCGTGCAACTCTCTAGTAATGAGTTTGCTCCTAACTTGGTGGCACTGTGAGCAAGCTGGCTGTGTGGAGGGGGAGGTGCAGCCCCTCCCACGGGCCCCTCACCTGGCGGACGATGTTCTGCACCAGCTTGTCCATGGTGAAGCCGATGTAGGCGTGGATGGTGAACATCTCCCGCAGCGTGTCCTCGTACTGCGTCGGGTCGATGTTCCCATCCAGCAGGCTCCTCACCATGTCCAGGAAGGCAGGGTAGTACTCCTCCAGTTCCACCTCACCTGGGCAGGGGAAAGGGCAGTCATTTAAAGCATGGAAGAGGCAGAGTGAAGTTAAAAGATCCAAGGGGCAGCACTGCTCAAGAGCCATGACATTCAGCGTGAGGACATCCTCGCAGTTCTCTGTGCCCTGATGGGCTGAAATAGTTTCCCTCATGCACTTCCAGGACTGCCTTGTGGAAGAACTACCTTTTTGTGGGGCAATTTACATTTTAAATCAAGGTATCAGCTTAATACAAGACAACACTTGAGAACACCTGAGCACAGTGGGCTTGTGTGAAGTCACTGTGAACCTCATGAGAGCCCTCAGAAGACAAGTGACACACTGGCTATCCTGTTAAATGAGCTGTGCCCATAAATCACAAACACAGCAGAGCTTTGCACCTCTGCACCCCTCCCAGAGCTGCCTGCTGGTCCCAGTTACTCAGATACACACCCCTGCAGCCCTGGCAACCAGAGCATTACGAATGGACTGTGTCCTGGCTTATTCTTACTTGGCTGCTTCAGCCTTAGCTCCATGGCTGGGTCATTGGTTTTCTCTTTCCTTCCCTCACAGAGCAGTTTCTCCCTCTCCTTCTCAGTCCTGTATTCCAGGAGCTGCTTCTGGGCCTGCCGGTAAATCTTGAGGAGCCTTGAGCAGAGAGTCTGGTGAAGGCGGAGGAAGAAATACCAGTTGTTGTTGACGAAGAAGAGGCTGTAAACATCATCCAGAGTGTTGTGGGGCTCAGCAGCTGTGACATCACAGAAGGTGGCTTTGGTCTCCAGAGGACTGCTTGGAGGCCCAGGCACGTGTTTTTTCCGTAGCTCAGGAGCATCCAGGGTCTCCCCTCGGTGGTTTTCTCTGTCCTCATCTGTGGACTCTTCAGAAATGTTGTGCTCAGGGGGCTGGGAGAAGAACAGCTCAGGAATGAAGTGATGCACAATCTGCCTGATGGTTGCCTGGTCCTCCTTTTGGATCGTGGGCTGCCTCTTCACGTAGTAGCTGATCAGAGCTGCTGCATCTTCCAGGATCTGCTTGTCCTCATAGATAAAGATGAGATGAGGCTCGTTTGTGGATGAACTTCTCCCTTCTGAATGCTGCTCCTGATGCTGCAATCAAGAGACAAATAGATAAAGATCCTTCCAATCCATGCTCAAGAGCCATTCCTGCCAGAAGAAGTCAGTATTAACACTGTGCTGGGGACAGTTGTTTCTGACTGAGAACTCTCCCAGCACAGCCCCTTCCACAGGGTCCTAGGTGCCACCTACATGTCTAGGCCACACTATAGTGGAGGACACAGAGGGTGGGTTGGGTAGGATCAAACACACCTCATCATAGACACTCTCAATTTCATTCAGCAGACTCTTGGAGCGCAGGGCTTTGGTGTCGTTCTGTTTGAAGTTGACAGCCTGGTGGTCCAGGGATTTCAGATAGGCCTTCTCATACTGCTCCCTCCAAATCTTATTGAAGCCCTGCTGGGCCTCCCTCCATTCCTCCTCTTTTGCTTTCAATCTGCATAAATGTACAGTCCAGTTCAGAAAGACAAGCACAGAAACACACCCAAAACACTTTAACGTGACCAACTGTGAGGCACCAAAAGGTTTTCAGTGTTCCTGCAAGCAATAAACCAATTCAAAAAGCACCACCACTGATGATGAGTTATGATTTGAAACAACACCTGCAGAGAACAGTTCACAGAATCATTTAGGTTGGAGAAGACCTTGGAGATCACTGAGTTCAACCTCTGATCACCACCTTATCACCCACACCGTGGCACTGAGTGTCATGTCCGGTTGTTCCCTGAACACCTCCAGGAATGGGGACTCCTCCACCTCCCTGGACAGCCCCTTCCAATGCCTGACCACCCTCTCTGTGAAGAAATCCCTCCTGATGTCCAACCAGAACATCCAGTGGCACAGCTCGAGGTTAGGTCCTTTCATCCCATATCCAGTTGTTTAAAAATGCTTTAAAAATCCTTCACCAGTTTCTCAGAGTGTCAGAGGTTTCTGTAGCTGAATTTTAGTAGAAGGGGGGATATCCAGGGTGGTCTCTGTTAGAAGCTGCCAGAAGCTCCCCTTGTGCTGTGGAGCCAAGGACAGCCAGGGCCAGGAGGGACCTCCTGCTGGTGGCCAAAGTGGAGCCAATTAAGAATCCCAGTCCCAGCTCTGGGATAACATATTTCAGAATTCAGGAGTGTGGGGCAGTTGGGAATTCCAGCCATGAGATAACAACACAGAGACCAAGGTGGGAGCAGGAGGAGGAGGAGGGACCCCACGGGAGCAGGGAGGGAAGGACTCAAAGCTGTGCCCCCCCTGCAGCCCCTGGAGATCCCTCGGGGTGCACAGACCCCCCTGCACCCCACGGGTGACCCCCAGGACAAGAGCAATGGCAGAACCAACACCCCACTGCAAACCCCCATTCCCTGCTCCCTGGAACTGCTGGGAAGAGGGAGGAGTGGGAGGAGAAAGGTGTGCTTAAGACTGATTTATTTCTTACTTTTTAGTTTTATTACTTTTAGTTTTAGTTCTTATCTTGTTAGTAATAAATTTAAGTGCTTAACCACTCTGAGTTTGCTTTGCCATTATTTCTCAGCTGTTTTTTGCCTTTTCTCCTTTTCCTTTCCCTCTGGGAAAGGGGGGGCCTGGAGGTTTCGATGGACCCCGGGTGAAAACCTCCACACAGGGACATCAGGGGAAGGGGAATTACCTCTTCAGGACCACGGGAACTGCAGTGACGGGGTTCTTCTTCAGACTCTCGATGATCTCCGGCGCCTTGTCCCCGTAGATCCTGTAGATGGCGCGGCGCTGGATCACCTCCGACGTCCCTCCCAGGCAATCGTCCAGCCGGAACTTCTCCTGATCCTCCGCACTCAGCCGGGACAGCTTCTTCTGCACGCTTTCCAGCACCCGGATCGTGGCGAGGTTGGTCTCCAGGACAACATCCAGCTGTGAAGAGTTCCCAAAACACACGGCGTCAGCGCAGGCAGAGCAGGAACAGGCAGAGCGGCAGCCCGGGGGTGTGGCGGGCGTTCCAACCCTGCTGGGTGGAGCTGGGAAGCAGCAGGAAGGTTTTTAGTGGAAAATAGACCTTTGCCAGGTCTCCCTGGCAAATGCAATTTAGAACTGGACTCGTGCCTAGGAAGAGCTATTAAGACTCCAGACAAGTGGAAGACACCAAACCCGAGCTCAAACCAAAGAACACCAAGAGAACTTTCAGGAATTGGCCCCCAATTGATTCAGTGAAAGCCTCGTGGCCAGGAGTTGTGCTTTCTGAAGAGGCAGAAGGGGAATCAGCAGCACAGGTACCTCAAACCTCTCGTCCTCACAGCGGTGCAGCTGCTCCTCATAGGGAGTCTTCTTGGAGCTGACAAAAGTGGAGTCTTCAGACCAGGATGGGAACGACACCCAAGTATCATTTAACACCTGCAACAGTGCAAAGACAGGACGTGGAGCAGAGCCCTGGGGGCCCAGAGCTGTTCTCATGGGCTCTGATACCCCTCTCCTTTCCTTTGGCACACTTCTTCCCTGAGCTTCTGTGGGGCCTTTCAGACCTAATTCCCAAGCCAGTGGCATGACTGCTCCCCACATGAGAGCTCTCTCTGGGACTGTGCCAGGGCCCTGCTCAGAAGGCTTCAAGGCACCTCCACTGTCACCTCACACACAGAGATCACCCTGCAGGCAGCAACAACTGTAAGTAAAGGAGACAGTGGGAGAAGTGGGAGCCCCCACACTGCAGCTGGGTGTTCCCAGTGGGAATGGAGCCTCAGGCACTGCCTCTGCTCTTCCCTTTCTAAAGGCCATACTGTCACTCTGCTAGAAAATTAATTCCAGGATATTTAATACTTTTTTCTGTCTAAAAGAGTAAATTTGTGTCTGCACACAGACCGAAAAGGTATTACAGATGCAATTTGAGATGGGCTTAGATAAAATCAGTAAAAGGTGGGTATCATTTCAATAAACTGGCTGAGTAACTGCTGTGAGCCTAAAGCTGGTGAGTCAGCCCCGGAGAGGGGAATCCACACGCAGAAGCCGGAGCAGCAATGACCCCCCTGCAGTTTCTGTGAGGGCACTGGGTGTTCAGGGCCTGAAGAAGCTGCTCCCAAAGTACCTCCTTGCAAATGGCAGTCCTGCCACTGCACTTTGGCTGCTGGTAGGTCTTGGGCAGGGCCCTGTAGCTGGAGCCGATGCGTTTGCAGGAGGCGTAATCGATCTCCCGGCTCATCCCGTCCCCGGCCCGCTCGCTCAGTGGGGAGGCAAAGGACAGCTCTTTCACACCAAGGAAGGACTTGAACTGGGCAAAGAGCTCTGGGAATTTCCTTCAAAGACACAAGGGAGTGCTCTTGGTTATTTCACTCTTGAAGCAAAAGCAAGGCCTAAAAAGAGTTAATTGTGTGGACAGGAGTGCCCTGTCTTGTTAGAGAGTTGCAGATTGACTGTTCTGCTTGGGATCTGGTGGGGAGCTCGTTCTGTTCTGTTTACTAGACCAAAAAACCTTGGATAAAAGCTGGGAGTACTATACTGTAGGACCTAGTAGTCATAAATATAGATAAGGTAGGCATTTGAGAGGGTCATTTATTTCATGCTTTTTGGCATCAATTCTGACAGCTGGAGGGTGGTTAATGTGTGTCATAAAAGAGAGGGAGAAATACTCTAACAAACTCAGCACTGAGGTGAGAAATCTTTCACCAGCCTTTGGTTTCTGTTATTGTTCTCTCTGAATTACTTGAGGTAGGAAAATAATTTCCCTTCACTACCTGAACACTCCCCTTAACTGCCTGAGGAGAAACTGATATTTGCCACATGACTCTCCCTCTTCTGCTGGAAGCCAAACAGCTCGAGAAGTTCACAGCAGAGCTACGACTGTTCATCCTTTTCACAGCTCTGCTCTCAGATTTCATGGGGTTTTTTATTACATTTTCAGATATTAAACAAGGAATGTGAACAGACAGGAAAATAACTCCCTCAAAATGCCCTTTAACAGCTATGTAGACAGGTTTAAAGCTCCACATTTTATTATTCCTCCTCTTGGATTCTTCAACTTCTTGTGTGCTGCTTAGGAGATACTTCTGATGTTAAACCCAAACTTCAGTAACAAAGCTCACAATGCCTCCAAAAAGTAACAGAGCAGGACCTACCAAGGGTGGCACAGCAGAGACAGTTGGTAACTCACCCTAAAAATGGTGTAACAAGCTGGAGCAACTCGGAGCCAGAGACCAGCTCCTGGTTGAAGAGGGCGATGCAGCGCAGGAAGTTCTCGTAGACCTCCTGACTCTTGAGCACCCTCCGAACCTGCAGCAGTTGGGAGACAAAGAGTCACATCACTGCAGTGCCACCTGCATTTGGCTCACATCTAAGCAGCCTGAGCAACGGGTGCAGTGCTGAACTTGTCTGCTCTGCTACATAAAAAAAGGGGATATGCACAGAAATGGCCAGTTTCAAACAGCAATTTCATTACTGCAGATGGTGGTGCCATGAGGAAATACCACTGAGAAATAGAGGAGAACACATCCAAAGAGACAAGCATGCAGGAAAATGCTAATTAACACGTTCTGTCTTCCAAACATCCCCATTCTCACTTTTCCTGGTCTGTCTTTCCCCACCACTTGAAAAGTCAGCAAATTGCAAAGTGCTGACACACAAATTGTCTGGAAAAGCAGCCAATTAACAACCCCAGACAAAGCTGAAGGTGAGACCACAGCATGGGAGAACAAACCCTGACCTTGTCAAAGAAGGAGAACTCCTGCAGTGTCCCATATTTCCCCACTGTTGCCACCGACAGATCTTTGGTACCTCGCAGCTTCATCTTCTTCTGTTGAAAGAACCAGCAGTTCTATTTAACATGTTGTGACTCAAATGCCATCAAATTCCACTGGGGTGACACAGAACAGCTCCCTGCAAAGGCTGAGACCCTGGATTCCCCCAACAGGGATCTGGAATTGCTGTGTCAAGTCCTCTCAGCAACCTCTGTCAAATGTCTCGCAGAGAATTAAGAAACTACCAGAAAAAGGAATCGAGAGACAATTTCAAAGGAAGATTTTTTTGCAGAAGCAACAAATTGTCCTTTCCCAGGGTCAATACTTAGTACAGAACATCCTGCTATTTAATATCCAATATGCTGTCACACACATTGAAGCATACTTTAAAAACCTTCCTTTTTCTACAGTAATTATTAAAATAACTTTGGAATTTTGTTTCTAACACCTCCCTACCTGAAATATACTTAGTCACTACACCTTTATCTAAGCAATTTCTAACCACAACTGGCAATATCAGATTATTCTGAGTCTTTACTACCTTTGCTGGGCCAGAAACAGGACGCAGCAGCAATGGTCTGGATCTCTTTTTGCTGTGCTCCAGATTCTTCTCATGCTCAGCTTTCTGGACACTGTTCACTTCACATGGCCCATTTCCTGTGAACTGTAGTAAATAAATGATCATTTCAAGGTTCTCCCCTTGACTGGCTCAAATACAGAATCCTGACAGGACACAGAGTGTGTGGTTAAGTCACAGTGAAGAACAGCAAAGTTCATCACTGGCTGGATGATTTTCCACAATGTTTTGCATGTTCTACACACAGAGAGGATTCAGTACTCTGCCTTGTCCTAAGCACACACATACCAAAGACCTTTTTGCCTCTGGGAGGAACTGTCCAAACTCAGAGAGCAGATCCTCCTGGCCCCGGAACAGGTTGGCCACTTCAGTAAACACCTCCTCCTCTGACATGCCTCGGAAGGGTCGGCCCTTCGTGTTCAGCTGCTCCTTCTGCAAACACAGATGTTAAACAGTCAAAAAACACCCCACTCTGCCAGAAAACCCACCCTGAGCCCAAATCCCTGATGCTGCACAACTTGAAATGACTGCCAAACAGCCCCAGGACCTCCTTTCTCACACAGCATCAGTAAGTCCACTGAGGGTTAGTAAACATGATCTATGTACAACCCTTTTACACCCCAGTCCCTGCCAAGTTCTGCAGTTTCCACATTTTTGCCATTTCGTGTGAGTATCTACAAGGCAGCTGTTGGGCAAAGCTTAGTCCTTGGGAACTCTGGAGCCTGTTCAACAGGCAGAGATTCAATCTGACAACAACTGCTCCAATATCCCCAGTGTAAACTCACCTCCCCCTCCCAGGAACACTTCTTACCTGGTAGGTGTGGAGGATTTCCAGAAAGGATCTGTAGATTTCTGGATGGTCCAGGAAGCGTGTTTTGATCTTATTCACATAACTGATGGCATTATTGAACTCCACAGAATCAGACTCCAGGGGAACCTGGGATTTGTCTTCCTTGTATGGGAGCTGCTGCCTGAGCTCCTCTGAGCAGTCACTGTGACTGTGGGAGTTCTCCTGGGAGTAGTGCACCAACATCCCACTGCCAGGGAGTGTGCTGGGGACGGGCTCGGGGGGCACCTGCACACAGGAGAGACAGGACCCCAGGAGAGACTTGTCAGACAAGGAACACAAGTGCAAGCTCAGCAACCATCCAGCAGCACTGCAGCCAAGCTCTTCAGCTAAAAAATACTACCACATGAAGAAGCAAGCAAGAAGATTTCATTAGCCAATCCATTTCCCTACCTAACTGATTAACTCCATCAGTGAGTATCTGTGAGGTGGTTGTTGGACAAAGACTAGTCCTTGGGAACTCTGGAGCCTGTTCAACAGGCAGAGATTCAGTCTGACAACAACTGCTTCCAACAGCTATAGTGCAAACCCACCATCCCTTTAAAGAGAGTCAAACAAATACCTCATTCTGCCAGAGAACTCACCCTGAGCCAAGGACCCTGATGCTGCACAGCTTCAAATGACCACAGCCCGGTTCTTACAACACCTCCTTTCACACCTCCTCTCATTCTCAGTAAATGATTCACTAGCCAGTTGCCCAACCCAGTTCACCTCCATCACTTAAAATCCCCTGAGTCCTACCTGGTGTAGGAGCCACTGATTTGTGACTGTCATGGTGTTTCTGGTCTCACCTGAGGTGCTGCCCCACCACTCCCCACTGCCACTCCTGCTCATTGCCCAGTAACTGCCCCTTTTAAGGACATTAAACATAAAGCTCTTATAGATATTAATTTCTAAGGGAACTGAGATCTAAAAGATAGTTCCTGCTACTAACTGGAGTTAAACCACAAGTTTATCAGCAGAATTCACTTTCTAGCTCCATTTCAGCCTCCACAACAACACAAAACAAGCAGAGGTGACATCCACCTGTATCCCAGCAGGTTTGCTTCACTGCAGGATGTTAACAACTGCAGGGCAACACCTCACATGGACTCCAGGGTCTTAAAGATCTTTTCCAACCTAAACAACTTTATAATCCTGAGTGGTTTTGCTCATTGCCTAAACAAGTTTCTCACTGGAAGTTCAACTGTTCCAGGATCCCTTCTTAAAATGTGTCACTGCCCACACCACAAACAGAGAACCTGTATGACTATGTCAGGCAAATTACAAGCTCAGTTTTCAAATCTGAAGTATTTGAAGTGGTGTTTCATGCAGGATCCTCATTCCTGTGCAAGCTAAACTAAAGATCGAGAATAAACTGGGGGTTTGAACTAGGTGATCTTTTAGGTCCCTTTCCAAGCCAAACCATTCTATGGTTGTTTGAATAAATGTTTAAATGTGTATTATACCCATTCTCTTGGGTCTGGAAACCACCTACAGACTTCAGCAACATGCACTACACATGAATGTCCACAAGAGATGTGCCCAGCAGCACAGAGAGCAGAGTTTACCTGGAGAACATGACCTACCTGACTGTTCAAAGGTGACTGTATACTCAGCTTGCCATTCTTTGGAATTTCTATCCTGTACCCCAGAGGGAGAAAGGCATTGAATCCTACAATGAGGTCGGGGTGCTCATGGAAAAGCTGGGAAACACGGCGGATAACTCCGGGGGTGTCGATGCTGAAAGGGAGAAGGGGTTTGGCACTTGAGTTTGGACCAGAAAGACAAGTTAAGCCTGAAAAATGCCAGAGGAAGGGAAGCATCTGGCTCCTCAGGGATGAATTGCAGAGCCAGAGATCAGCCCAAGCAAAGGGAATGGCCAATGCAGCATCACACTGGGAATGGCATTCCAGAGAGGAGGGGGATGAGGTGCCAAAGGGGCGGGACACCCACCCACTCAGGGCTCACAAGTCTCAGGTTCTCTGCTCAAGCTGCTTCACTTGTTTTCAAGATCTGCTTTTCAGAGTGGGAAGTAAAAGTGGATTTTCCATTTCCTGTGGATTTCATCTCTGGAAAAGGATGGGAGTGACAGAGGCCCTCCCTGTCCGTGTGACTGTAGCACTGGGGGACAGGGCAGAGGGACAGGGACAGGGTGTGAGGGCTGGAGGACCCTGCACAGAGAGCCCCCCAAGGGCTGAGACCCGAGGGAAGGGCTGGGGCTGTGCCAGGGGGTTCAGTGACATCAGCAAAAGGCTCTGCCCCCAGAGGGTGGTGGGCACTGAGCAGGCTGCCCAGGGCAGTGGGCACGGCCCCGAGGCCGCCAGAGCTCCAGGAGGGGTTGGACAACACTGAGGGACAGGGTGGGATTGTTGGGGTGTGTGTGCAGGGCCAGAGGTTGGACTGATGACCCCTGGGGGTCCCTTCCAGCTGAGGCTATCCCAGGAATCCACGGCAGGCTGAGGAGCATCCCACGGCTGTACCTCTGGCTCTTGAACTCCTTCATGATCTCCAGGAAGCCGTTGTAGGTGGCGGGGTCGCTGCCGAAGCGGATCTTAACCTGGTCCAGGTAGGACAGCGCATCCTCCACCTGCAGGGCGAGGACACGGCTGAGGGACGGGCCCGCACCGGGCCGGGGGCTCCTCGAGGCCGGGGGGACCTGGGGAGGGGCATACGGGCCCGGGGACAGATCCTGGGGGGTTGACCGCGGTCCCTGAGGGGAACGGCCACGCTGGGGAGGGGGGCACGGCACGGGGGAACAGGCCCGGGTGGGGGGAGCCCCGTCGGAACCCCCAGAACAAGGGGGAGGAGAGCGGGGGGAGACGAGCCCAGGGGACCCCACGGTACCGGCGTGGCGGGGACAAGCCCCGGGGCTGGGGAGGGCCGCCCTGGTGTGTGTGTTTGG
>VXAU01004611.1:248898-272349 GCA_013399695.1 Formicarius rufipectus | reverse complement strand
ATTTGGGGGGCTGAAAGGGCCGCGGGGCTGGAGGGGCCGGAACTGGAATGACGGGGCCTGGGGGGACCTGAGGGAGCCGGAGGGAGTTGGGGTGGGGGCCGGGAATGGAGGAGCCCTGTGGGGCTGGGGAAACTGGTTTGGGGTCACAGCCCTCATTTTAGGGGCACAGCCCCTGCTCTGAGCACAGCCCATTTTGGGGGCACAGCCCCTCGTCCCCATCCAGCCCCACTGTAGGCCCTCCAGGGCAACCTCTGGGGAGGGGCACTGGGAACTGCAGCCGTAGTCCCCCATCCCATGGGAACAGAGGAAGGTCAGGGAGTGGGATTTTATAGGGATTGAGGCCTTTTTGGGGACACCGACCCTGAGCAAAGGCTCACCAAGGCAGACAGAGCTCCAGGATGGTGGGATCTGCTGGGGCAGGAGCTGGGCAGCGACACAGGAACCAGGCAGGGACACAACCCCTTCCACCACCTCCTAAAACTTTCCACTTTCCTTGATTTTGGAATCACTATTGAAAAGTTCCCTCCCTGCACTCCCTCAGCAAAAGAAGGCACAGCCAGGCCTTTGTTTTCCCTCTCACCCCTCGTTGAGGCTTTTGGGGTTTTTGCAGGGTTTCCCTGCACCCCCCTCTGCTCTCTCCTTCATGGTAGAGTCACCCCAAAACTGTGTCCAGGCGATGGGTTGCTGTGGGTTTGGGACAGAATCAGGTCTCCAGCCACCAGCATCACCCCAGGTGCCCATTTCAGCACTTGCAGCTACTTAAGTTGATTCTCTGAGAGATATGAGAAACGTTGCAGGGAAATTCTCTGCCCCCAGCATTTGGCTGAAGGATTTCTCCCTGTAGGTGTTCACTTCGACAAAAAAAATGCTGATTTTAGAGGATCAGGAGAATTCTGAGGTACTCCGCACATGAATTCCATCCTGTCCTGGTGCTGTGACACCACTCAGGGGGCTGGTGAGGGGCTGGGACCCCCTTTCTGCTCCTGGAGAGGATAAAATCCCCCCCCCAATCCCCGAGGGCAGAGCCACCCTCCCTTCCCCCTTGACACCATGCCCCCACCCAGGTGACATCTCAGGTGATTTCAAGCACTTTGAGAACTCACAGTTGTTCATCTCTGGTGATTTCAAGCACTTTGAGAACTCACAATTGTTCAGGGGTTTGGCTGGAGAATTTAACCATCCTCTGGAGCAGGAGAGGGGGCAGAGAAAGGAGTTTTGTTTTTTATTTCAGGGCAAATCTCCAGCAGTGAACACACCAAAGGTCTGCAGAGACACAGGCAGCTCATGCTATGGGACTGGGCAGTGAGAAAAGCCAGGGAAGGTGTGGCAGGGAAGAATCCAGCTCCAAATCCTGCACGGGACAACTGGGGCTCATTTCCAAGCAGGCAACATGAAGGAATCACTGTGATTGCACAGGAGAATGAGGTCCTCCAGGGGCAGGTGGTGACACCTTCCCAGAGTGGAACATCAGGGCCTGGGAAGCTGGAGAAGTGACAGAAACACAGCAAGAACCAGACAGAAGAAAAAGGCAGCCCCTCCCAGTGCCCCTCCCACCCTGATCCTGAGGACCCTCAGCCTTTTGGGAGCTCCTGGGGGTGGGGGCTGAGCTTGGCTGCACAACCACCCCCATTCCCACAGTCCTGAGGAACCCTCCAGTCCAAGAGTGGTGCAGGCAAAGAACTCCTTGCTCTCCAGTGCCCTTGTCCTGCCTGAGCAGCAGCTGGAGCAGCAGCTCAGAGTTTGAAAGAAACTCCATTTCCTCCCCCTGCCCAACAGCCAAGGACATCCACATCCCAACATCCACTTCTGGAGAGGGCTGGGCAGGGGCACCTGGCACAGGGCTTTGGAGATCAGGAACACCCTGAGATGAGCAGATGTCACAGCAGCAGCTGTGAGGGAAAGGGCTTTTTTAGGATTAAAGATCTGCTACAGAGCGGAACTGGGGTGTGAAGCCACAGTGTGGTAATTCCCAAGTTCCCACCTGGAGTTCCAATGTTCAGCTCTGGGGGCACCAACACAAAGATGCTCCAGGGCTGGAGCCCCTCTGCTCTGCAGCCAGGCTGGGAGAGCTGGGGGGGCTCACCTGGGGAAGAGAAGGCTCTGGGGACAACTTGAAGTCTCTTCCAGGGCTGAACGTGGCTCCAGGAAGGGGACTTTGGACAAAGGGGAATGGCTTCCCACTGCCAGAGGGACAGGGATAGATGGGATATTGGGAAGAAACCCTTCCCTGGGAGGGTGGGCAGGTTCTGGCACAGGTTGGGCAGAGCAGCTGTGGCTGCCCTGTCCCTGGAAGGCTCCAAGGACAGGTTGGATCAAAGTAGCACCCTGGGCTGGTGGAAGATGTCCCAGCCCATGGCAGGGAGTGGGACTGGGTGGGCTTTGAGGCCCCTCCCAACCCAAACCAGTCTGGGATTCTGATTTGGGGCAATAAATCCAGCCACGTGCTGAAGGGATTCAACCCACCCTGCCTGTCCAACAGGCTGTTTACTCCAGGGAAAAGTCTCCTCTGGGACAATAAAGTGGGGAAGGAGGACACCAGGACTGGGAGGGACTGGTGTGGAGAGGCCAGGAAAAACCTGACCCCAGCCCTGGGGAGGCGGGACTTTCTTTGCAACACCCACCTCTGTTCCTGTCAGAACAGGAGAACAGTGACAGCAGCTTTGCTAAAGGCTGATGGGGTCTCTTCCCTCAACCCACTCCCACCAGGCTCCAGCACAGAGGATGAGGATCCCCCAACGTGCTGTTCTTGGGGAAAACAACCCACAGGGGGACACTTTGGAGGAAAAGAAGGGACTCTGCCACTTCCCTCTGCCAGACAACTGTGGTGACCCAGGAACAGACACTTCCCCGAGGTGGCCAGTTCTCATCAGGCACAGATGAACATTTATTGTCTCGTGATAAGGAGAAAAACACAGACAAAACCCAGAGCTCCACGGGTGACACGGAACATCATCGCACACAGACACGCCAGGCCCAGGGTAATGGTGTTAAGAACTCTTAGAAATCCAATGTAAACATTTAAAAACATCCAGAGGAGCCAAAAAAACCAAACAAACCAATGAAAAAGCCACGGTTGCTCAGGCAGTGTGTGGGATTGGCTTTCTGGAACTGGGGGTTGGGGCATCGAGAGGGAGGAGGTGGCAGATCCTGCCCGGAGGCTCCTCGAGCTCTGCAGGGATCTCAGGCTGAGGGAGTGTCATTCTGGTGTCCAAAATAACCCTTCTGGTGGGCAAAGCTCCCAGGCAGCCCCTCTTCTTGCACTGTCAGTGGGACTGGGGACGGGACCTTCAACACATCCCTCAGAAAGACCCCAAGAGGAGCAGGACGTGGAGCCCCCTCTTGGCTCCTCTGACACCTCCAACCTGACACGCTGAAAAAGGGCAGAAATCAAAGGGGGTTTGAAGAATTTTGGCAGGAGGCTGAGGATGGTCAGGGGCAGGGCCAAGGGGACACCATGTCCTGGCTCCCAAGGGTGGCCAATCCCACTTCCAGCCCCACCCCTGCAGTGCATCCCCCATATCTCCAGGGAGTCAAGGCCAGGCAGCTCTTTGATCACCCCAATGGCAAGAGACAAAGAACACTTCAAATCACACTTGACACGAGACAAAGGCACCTAAAAGCTTCACAGCTCCACCAGGCCCTGCTCTGGTAAGGGGGCTCCAAGAACTCATTCTCCCAAGCTCATTCCAAACTCCTTCCCGTGGCACTGGGAGCACATCCCATGTCCCAGAGCCAGCACGAGGCTGGTCCTGCAGCAGGGGCTCCGTGGGGTTTGGAAACTGAACTTCAGGGAGGTCCTGCCCTCTGCTCAGGGTCTGGCCCTGGGAACAGGGGCCGTGCAGCCTCCAGGCTGTGCTTCCCTCAGGATTTACAGTGGGACACAGGATGAGTTAATAGGGAAACAGGGAATTCTGCAGGGATGAGGGGGAAGGGGATCCTCCTCCATGAACTATGATTGCGTCAGATAAGGCACATGTAGAGAAAATATTCAAAAGATCACTTGCAAATCTATTCCACCCAGCAGGGGCCACCTCCCTGTCCCTTTTCCAGTTGCCAGTTTTGCTTTCCAGTTGCTCAGTGGGAACTGGGAGTGACCCCAGTGCCTGCCCAGGCTCTGGCTCTGCCCCCGGGGTGCCCAACCCCTCCCAGGTCTCCCAAACGGAGCCCTCTGGATCACTGACCAGAACTTTGAGAGCCAAAGACTTGGAACACTCACTCCCTATGAAAATATTGGGAACTGACCTCCCAGCTTTGACAGGTTCGACAAAAATCCCAGCAGACTGTTGAGGGGGAAGAGGAAACTGCAGTCTTTGGTGCCTGGATCACCACAGGACACAGGGAATTGGATGGCTCAGGCTCCAGGAGCCACGACGTGCAGGCACAGAATGGAGATGAATGATGAGATGGAGACCAGGCTTAGGGAAAACAATCCCTCTCAACAGCTTCCTCCTCCCTTCAGCTGATCCTTGGAGAAAGGCAGGAACCTCCCTGTCCTGGGAGTGCTGCAGAGCAGCCACCAGGGCTGAGGAGCTTCCCTTGGTCCTCCCACACCCACCTGTAGTGTTTGGAGCCCAACTGCATCAGCAGGAGGCAGAAGGAAACACCATCCCTTGGAAGAGAACTGTTTCCACACCACACCAGAGCCCCAGTGCCAAGATCAGCCATTATCTTGCATCCAGCTGCTGGCTGGGAGCCCAGGAAAAGGGTGTCAGGAAAAGGGTGTCAAGAAAAGGGTGCCCAGGGAAAGGGTGCCCAGGGAAAGGGTGCCCAGGGAAAGGGTGCCCCAACAGGACAAGGTGCATTTCTCAGGTCAGCACAAAACCTGGCTGGAAGTCACATGGTGGAGAGATCTCGTGCTGAGTCCTTGTACCAGGGTGACCATCAGCACTGCCCAGCCCTGCACTGGCCTCCACTGGGCTTTGAGTCAGGTCTTTAGTGAGAAATCATTAACCTCAGGAGGAGATTCTGACCCTTTGAAGCACAAAGATCCAGCAAAAAGCTCTGGCAGTGGGGAAAGCAGGACCTGGAGCATCACCACAGTCCAAGGCAGGCACACGAGGTCCTGTGGCCTTCCCATCCCAACAGCTCCTCACAGGGAGGGGGGAGGTCTCCAAAAATCGTTGGTACCACATCGTTCAGGTGTTGCATTTCCCTTTGAGTGGAGAATTCCACGTTTTTCATCCAGGAGGACAAAGAGCAGTTGCTGTGATTGCTGCAGGTGCTGTGCATTCCATGGAAGGGGAGCAGCTGGAGCAGCTGGGGAAGTCGAGCCTTTTCCAGGGGTGATCAGGAGAGGATTCCCTCGAGCAAGGGCAGGGAAGGGTCTGCTCCTCACTCTGCAACGGGGCAAACACTGGCAGCTCAAGGCAAACAAAAAGCTGAGTGCAGTGGAGGTGGGAAGGGCTGAGAGCACAGATCTTCTGCAGGGAGCAGGAGACAAGGAGCAGACAGGCCCCCAGGGTGAGTGGGGGGCTTGGAGGGGGGGGAATGCAAATGATCCTTTCCAATAACAAGAATAAAAAGACCCGAAAGGAGAGAATCCAGGCAGTCTGCACCCAGGGCTGCTTAAGGCCATTGGTTTCCTGGGGGGTAGTTGGGCACTGTGGGATACTCTGGCAGGCTGTTCCCAGAAAAATTGCTGTACTGGGCCTCCCTGCTGGGAGGGTTCCTCCAGGCACCACTGTTCCACTCGTCCTGAGCCTTCTGGAAGCTTCCACCACCCCCTCGGTAGATTTTATGTACCTAAGGGTGAGAGGGAGAACAAGAGGAGTCACCACCAGGGGCCCTGAGCTCTACAGAGCTGCAGCCACCCGAGTGCCAGAGCAGGGATTTATTCCTCCCTCCGTCAAGAGTTGCATTTCCAATGAACAAAAGCACTCAAAGTGCAATAATACAGTGAAAAGAGCTGCAAATAAGTAGTATTTACCCAAGACTTGAACTTATTTCAGCCACACTGCCAGGATTCAGGTGGGGGACTCCCAGCCAGCTCAGGCCAGGGGGTTGAAACCTGCCCAGCACTGACACTGCTGCTTCCATGGGGCTTCTGCCTTCTCCCCTCCTCTCCCACCTGCCAAAACTTTCCAGCCTTCCTTCTTCCTTCTTTTTTTCCTTCCTTCTGCAGAGCATCAGTTCCCACCTTGCCACTCAGTGCCCACTGCAGGTGCCTCACTGGCCATCCCCAGGAGCATCAAATCAGAGAACCATTAAGGAATCATTAAGGTTGGAAAAGACCTCAAAGATCAGCAAGTCCAACCACCAACTAAGCCTTGTCCTCAGTGGCCACAGCCACACGTTTTTTGACCACTTCCAGGGATGGTGACTCCCCCACTGCCCTGGGCAGCTGTGCCAGGGCTTTACAACCCTTCTGTCCTGGTTGTGGGAGCCAGGACCAGTTTGGCACTGGGTGGGGGTGGATTCTAAACCCTCTGGGTCATTTTTCTCATGAACTGTTCACCAGGGACCATTGGCAGCAGCTGCCCAGGGCACACCCCACCCCTCAGGGCACAGGGGGGTGTTTGGGAACTCCTGGGGGATCAGGAACTGTTCCTGTCTCCACACCAATTACTCAGGTGTGAGAACTCCCCTCCAGGAGCCACCAGCACCTTCACACCCACCTGAGGGGTCATGTCTGCTCAGGGGCCAGGCAGGGATGCCAAAAATATGCCAGGATTGACCTCACAGAGTAAATCCCCCCTTGGGAAACTCCCCACCCTGGGGGAGGGACTGGGCGTTTCCACCTGAGCCCAAGCAGAGAGAAGTTGGGGTTTGGGGACTGGGATCTCTGGTCAGATCCAGAGGAGGAGCAGAGCCTCGACTGGACTGGCACTGCCCCCAGCATTGTCACCAGCAGGTTTCTTCCTTTCTTCTTCCTCTGCACTCAGGGGGCCCACGTGGTGCTCAGCACAAGGTTGGGGAGCTCCATCCTGCTCGTGCCCCCCTGGGCTGGGCTGCACAGCTGATTTTGTGGGTCAAAGGGATTTTCCTTCTGTCTCAGTCTGTTTTGTGATCTTTAATTAAATTGTTACTCTGACTTGCAATCCCATTCCAAGTTGGATTCATTTCTCCTGCTGGTTTAACTCTCAACCATTACACCTTCCCATGACAAACCTTTTCCCTAATTCCCCATTCCCTAAAACCTCCCCATTTCACACGGCCTCAAGTTGCTTCAAAGTTTGCATTGAGGGACACAAAGCGATGTCACCACATGACATGGTGACAATGTCCAGCCTGAGCTGTCTGCTGCTCTCCGGATTTGCCTTCTAGAAACAAAAAAGACAGCCCAGCTGACCACACTGCACAGCCTTCCAAAGCAGTGATGGCTTGTGGTGGCTGCTGAGCTGCCTCTTCACATCACTGCCACACAAAAGGTAGATACTCCAAGCCAGAAGAACCACAGAATCCCACCCTGCTTTGGGTGGAAGGGACCTTAAAGGCCACCTCATCCCATGTTGGAACACTCATGTTGTAGGTTTTCAGATTAAGGAGTCAGGAGCAGTTTCCAATACAGAGGCCTCAGTGATAACAATGGGATCTGCAAAATGACCTTGGCCAACAGTGACCTGAGAGCAGAACCTGCTGATACTCTACGGAATGATACAAGTGAAGGGCTCCATTAATAAAGTTAAAATTAAGATAGATAAGAACTGTGTGAATTCACCAATTTTATGAAATATATCTTTGTTGATATTTAGCTCTGTGTGTTGTTGGATAGTTTTGATGGAGTGTATTAATTTTAGAAATGTGCATAATTGTGTGTGAAGGGAGTTCCTCCTTGTACTTTTGAGATCCCTGTGCAGTGGAACGTAAAGGGGCAAGAATGGAAACACTGAGAAAAGAAACCAAGGAGGAGAAGCCTTTTCTGTCATTCCTGAGTAGAACTGGAACTTCAGATGAAGAGGAACAAACACTCATGATGCAGTCAGGGTGTTCATTAACAGCTCAGGTTCACAAACCTCTCCCTGAGACACTAAAACTGTGTCTGTGCAAAGAGTGGTGGGCACCAACCCCCCCACCCTCATGCCAGGGCCACAGGAGGAAGAAGTCCCCCAGGAGAACCTACCCTCAGGAGGCAGAGGAGCATGGCAACAGCAGCCAGGGTGAAGAGGATGGCAGGGAACAGCATGAACACGGCGGCGGCGACGCTGGTGCTGAAGAAGGTGATGGCAGCCAACCACCCACTGCAGGAGACACCCAGAGAGACACCCCACGGTCAGAGCTGCTCTCTGTGAGCTGGAAACTCATCTGTAAGGCCCACCAGGGCGGGCACAGCTTGGGCACACCCTGCAGGTGAGCACTGGGCAGGAGAATGGCAGCTGGAATGGTCCACGTGGCTCTGCCCACATGGGGGGCACTGGGACCCAGCACTGGGACCACCAACAGGGACAACAGCCCCGAGAGAGGGGAGGGGATGCCCTGAAGGCAATTCCCTCCTCTGCAGGCTCCCTGTCCTCAGGATGCACAGCTGAGCTCCTACAATTAATGCAGGCACAATAATTAGCAGGGAAATTACCTGCAGCCAGAGGCTGAGCACCCCCAGTCCCTGCCATGGGTGCACTTGGGGGCACAGCCCTGCCAGGCCCTGGCACAGGTTGCCCAGAGAAGCTGTGGCTGCCCCATCCCTCCAAGTGTTCAAGGCTGGGTTGGATCACAGGAGCCACCTGGGCTGCTGGAAGGGGTCCCTGCCCACGGCCAAGGGTGGAATAAGATGGTCTCCAAGGCCCCTTCCAACCCAACCCACTCTGGGATTGTGACTCATTAACTCAGAAATTACAAGGCAGATTTAAAGCCCTTGAAAATGGAAAGAACAGAATGGACAGAAGGTATTTTCCCAAGATCTTAACTCTCACTGGCCAGCAGCCCTTGCTAATCCAGCCTCAGAGCTTTAAGGGACATCCAGCTGCACAGAGTTTGGGAAGAGAGGATTTATTCCCAAGGTGCTTTTGGCTGTGCATCTAGAGACCAGAACTGGGAGCAGGGAACACCAGGGTCCTGTGACTTACACTCCACCTCCACTCCTTTGATGGCAATAACCAGGTAGGGCACGAAACCCAAGTGCTACAGGGCGTGAGATGACTTTGCATCACCTGCAGCTTCAGCAGGAATTGCTCTCAATTCTTTACAGAAAGTTAAAATGCCAAACGAATGCTCCAAGCCTGACAGAGCTCCAGGAGCCCTTGGGTGACCCTCTCAGGCACAGGGTGTGACTCCTGGGGGTGGTCCTGAGCAGGGCTGAGGGTTGGACTGGCTGATCCTTGGGGGTCCCTTCCAGCTCAGCAGATTCTGGGATTCTGTGGAACAATGACATCCTAACCAGGGGCAGACAATAACACATTCCCATTTCTTTCAGGAGAACCATCCTAAAACTTCTCCACAGGCAAAGGGAGAGTCACCACACTCTGCCCACCTTGTGCTTGCCACCATTGAGGGCAAAGCTGAGCCTGACACTGGCTGGTTAAATGGGACAAGAGATGGACATTGAGGGAAGGTGCCAGAAGGAACAAGCAGGTCAAGATCACAGAATCTCAGAATGGTTTGGGTTGGGACACACCTCAAAGCCCACCCAGTGCCACCCCTGGTGGGACACCTCCCACCAGCCCAGGCTGCTCCAAGCCCCATCCAACTTGGTTTTGACTTGTGCCAACACCACACTGAAACCCAAATTGTGCCCCTTCAGGGCAGACACAACCAGGCCCAGGGGAAAACAAGAAGCTTCTCCCAGTCCCCCCAGTCCCGTGGCCACAGCCCCTGGTGGGGGGTTTGCTGGGGGAGCCCCCCCTTACCACGCTCCCCATCCGGAGAAGCCGACAGCCTGCAGCACCGTGAGGAGCAGCTGAGCCCCGAAGATGAAGAAAAAGGCCATGAAGTTGAAGGAGCTGTCAGACCTGCAGGAGAACAGGGCGGGTCAGGGGGGCACTGCCACCTTGTGCTGCTTCACACCCCCCCACCACGCGCAGACCCCCCAGTGTGGGGTCTCCAGAGGGATCCCTGCACGGCCCCGTGCCTGGGGGGCTTCTCCCCTTCCCCTGGCACTGAGAGCACCCACTCCACGACCCCCTGTTCCCCCCCAGTAACCAGGCTGGTGCTCTGCCCCAGTGATGGCACACCAGGAGAGGTGGAGTTGCCCTTGTCAGAAGTTCCTGTAGCTGAATTTTAGTAGAAGGTGGGGCTTCCAGGGTGGTTTCTGTCAGAAGCTCCCCCTGTGCTGTGGAGCCAAGGACAGCCAGGGCCAGGAGGGACCTCCTGCTGGTGGCCAAAGTGGAGACCATTAAGAATCCCAGTCCCAGCTCTGGGATAACATATTTAAGAATGCAGGAGTGTGGGGCAGTTGGGAATTCCAGCCATGAGACAACAACACAGAGACCAAGGTGGGAGCAGGAGGAGGAGAAGGAGGGACCCCACACTGGAGCAGGGGGGCGAAAGGACTCAAAAGTTGTGTCCCCCCTGCAGCCCCTGGAGATCCCTCGGGGTGCACAGACCCCCCTGCAACCCATGGGGTGACCCCAAGGACAAGAGCAAACCCCACTGCAAACCCCCATTCCCTGCTCCCTGGAACTGCTGGAAAAAGGGAGGACTGGGAGAAGAAAGGTGTTCGTAAAGACTTCTTAATTTTATTACTTTGAGTTCCCATTCTCTCAGGAACTCAAAGTGCCAGTGATTTTATCCAACAGATCTACAGAAAACAGTTGGTTATGAGACAGCTTCATACAAAGGTGTTTACAAAGAGCTCCAGTCCCTGCCAGCTCCTGCTGAAACACTGAAAGCATTCAAATGTTGACTATTTTAATTATTTCCATTCTGTTTCTGTTTCTAAGTATTGTAAGTACTGTTTGTAAGTATTGCAGCCCCTGATACCTGAGGAGGTGGGAGCTCAGGCCCTGGATCCTGGATAGTCTGGGCCAAGTGGAAAAGCCTCCACCAGACCCTCACTCCTCAGAGCTGCTCCAGGGATGTGTCACCTTCCAAAGGTGGCTACAGAGATGCTGTGGAACATTTGCCATCCCTGAGCATCCTCCCAGCCCTGCCCTTCTCACAGCACCTCAGAGCACAGCAAGGGGACAAACTCCCTGCTCCCAGTGGTGCCTGCCAGGATCCCATTCACAGGGATTGGGCTCCAAACACTCCTGCAACTCCACCCTGGAGGGGCTGGAGGAGCTTTCACTTGAAGGGATCTGCAGGAATCAGTGAGCATGCAGAGAAAAGGTGATTTCTCACCCAGCTTCCTGGTGCAGATTTGCTCCAGCTCTGCCCATGTGCCAGGGCTCTGCAGTTCATTTAATTTGGGATGCAGTGGGATGGTGAAGGTTTTAGGGAAGCATCCTTGCAGGACAGGGTGCCTCCTCCAGCCCTCACCTCTGGAATCACCTCTGGCTGTGATCCCACAGCAGCAAGGCAGTGATCCCCAAAGCTCTGCCCCAGCTGATGGCACAGGGGAGGATCCCTGGGCTCCCCACTCCTCCCCAGGGGCTGGTTCTTTATTTAACTCTGCAGAGTCACTTCAGGGACCTTTCAGTTGCATAAACATGTACAAACAACATAAAAGATATAATTAGAAACAGCCCTTGTGGAGCACAGGCAGGTCAGTGGGGAAGAGCAATTTTTCCCTGACTTCAGAATGGAAATTCCACTTTGAAGAGAGGCCCTTGGGCTTCTGAGCTCGGGGGGGGGGGGGCAAACCCCAGCCCCAGAGGGCAAAAGCTCAGACATTTTCCTGTCACTTAGAACTTTCTCTTCCATTAGAAATAACCCTCCGCCACAGTCCATGATGGAGACACTGGTGATTTAAGCACACAGCTTGTGTTGGCACACAGAGGATAAACTCAGAAGAGCATTTAAACATCTAATTTACCCCGTGCTGAACAGGTAGGACCCACCTGCCACCCCCCATTTCCATCAGCTGCTCTTCCTGTTATCCAAACCAGCTCATCACAGAATCTGGTGAATAATCAAAATCCAGAGTTTTCTAGCAGAAAGAACTTCACCTTCAGGGTGCAAATCCCTGCCTGGGGTGACACCAGGATGGTCCCTCCTGTCCCTGTGTCAGGCTGGAAGCCGCTCAGGCTCCTCACAGCTCTGCCAGGCATTACCCATGAATGTCTGAATGATGCCTCCTGTCCCCAGCAAGCAAGAGCAAATGCAAATGATGATTAATTAAAGTGAAAATGTAGGATGGCTTTAAATACTTGTGGAGTTTCAGAAGGGCTGGCTCCAGGGAACTGCTTTTATCTAAACAGCAAAGCAGTCAAGCTCTTAAGCAGCTTGAGACAGAAACCACAGGAGTTCTCAAAAACTAACACCTCCATAGTCACATCACATCACAAGAAGCCTCAATGAAGCTTTACCAAATTAGCATCTAATTTAATGCTGTCCTGGCATGAGGGTGCTGCTCAGCTGGAGATATTAAATCAAACATTCATTCCACCCTCATGGAAGTGGCTGCTCCCCCCAAGCCCAGGCAGGAGACCCTCAGTCCTACACTGTGTAAGGTTTGCTGTGAGCTGGTCAGCTCTTCCACCCCTCCCCCGAAAAGGGAGAAAAAAAGTAGCAAAAAGGAAAATGTAGTAAAGGAATATATATATTTACAGATATTTCATGTATATACAACTAAATGCTATGTACATACGATACAAGGATTCCAAACAATCCCAAAAGGGGAAAAGGACCAAAAAGGTAAAAACAAAACCATCCCACACAATCAAATCCCAGGAATTAATTCAGTAGAACAACTAACACAGTAAGATCTCACCAACTTCCCTTAGAAGTGAGTTCTTCCCCTCCTCTGCCAACACAGGCGACAGCCCTCAGAGAGAGATAAGCCAGACCTGAACACTGAGAGCTGCCCTCTGTGATCATCCAAAAAGGGAGAAGAGAAAAAGAGAAGAGGAACCTCCCTCTCTGTCTTTATACACCTGATTCCATCAGGGAATGGGATGGAATCCTTCCTTAGCTTTGCCCCCAGTTTCCAGGGACAGACAAACCACCACATACACCTGGAAGTTAAAAGTAGCCACGTTCTTCATTTCAAGAAGACAAAACAAACCTTCGGGCAGGGGAAGGGAGAACTCCCCAGTGACAACTCCCCGAGGACACTGGACCAGGGGCAACTCACCTGGAGGTGACAGCTCCCCGANGCTGCTCAGCTGGAGATATTAAATCAAACATTCATTCCACCCTCATGGAAGTGGCTGCTCCCCCCAAGCCCAGGCAGGAGACCCTCAGTCCTACACTGTGTAAGGTTTGCTGTGAGCTGGTCAGCTCTTCCACCCCTCCCCCGAAAAGGGAGAAAAAAAGTAGCAAAAAGGAAAATGTAGTAAAGGAATATATATATTTACAGATATTTCATGTATATACAACTAAATGCTATGTACATACGATACAAGGATTCCAAACAATCCCAAAAGGGGAAAAGGACCAAAAAGGTAAAAACAAAACCATCCCACACAATCAAATCCCAGGAATTAATTCAGTAGAACAACTAACACAGTAAGATCTCACCAACTTCCCTTAGAAGTGAGTTCTTCCCCTCCTCTGCCAACACAGGCGACAGCCCTCAGAGAGAGATAAGCCAGACCTGAACACTGAGAGCTGCCCTCTGTGATCATCCAAAAAGGGAGAAGAGAAAAAGAGAAGAGGAACCTCCCTCTCTGTCTTTATACACCTGATTCCATCAGGGAATGGGATGGAATCCTTCCTTAGCTTTGCCCCCAGTTTCCAGGGACAGACAAACCACCACATACACCTGGAAGTTAAAAGTAGCCACGTTCTTCATTTCAAGAAGACAAAACAAACCTTCGGGCAGGGGAAGGGAGAACTCCCCAGTGACAACTCCCCGAGGACACTGGACCAGGGGCAACTCACCTGGAGGTGACAGCTCCCCGAGGACACTGGACCAGGGACAACTCACCTGGAGGTGACAGCTCCCCGAGGACACTGGACCAGGGACAACTCACCTGGAGGTGACACCTCCCCGAGGACACTGGACCAGGGACAACTCACCTGGAGGTGACACCTCCCCGAGGACACTGGACCAGGGACAACTCACCTGGAGGTGACAGCTCCCCGAGGACACTGGACCAGGGGCAACTCACCTGGAGGTGACAGCTCCCCGAGGACACTGGACCAGGGACAACTCACCTGGAGGTGACAGCTCCCCGAGGACACTGGACCAGGGACAACTCACCTGGAGGTGACACCTCCCCGAGGACACTGGACCAGGGACAACTCACCTGGAGGTGACACCTCCCCGAGGACACTGGACCAGGGACAACTCACCTGGAGGTGACAGCTCCCCGAGGACACTGGACCAGGGGCAACTCACCTGGAGGTGACAGCTCCCCGAGGACACTGGACCAGGGACAACTCACCTGGAGGTGACAGCTCCCCGAGGACACTGGACCAGGGACAACTCACCTGGAGGTGACACCTCCCCGAGGACACTGGACCAGGGACAACTCACCTGGAGGTGACACCTCCCCGAGGACACTGGACCAGGGACAACTCACCTGGAGGTGACAGCTCCCTGAGGACACTGGACCAGGGGCAACTCACCTGGAGGTGACAGCTCCCCGAGGACACTGGATCAGGGGCAACTCACCTGAAGGCTTTGTAGGCAGGACGGAACCAGCAGACGTAGCCACAGGGGCTGAAGAGGACGAGCCACAGGAGGGCCAGGCCAAAGTTGGCCCCGGAGCCGCCCCCGATCCACCAGGCCAGGCAGGCGACGACGTTCACGGCCAGGGTGATGCAGTAAACTGGGGAGAGGGCAGAGGAAGGCAGGGGGTGGGCAGGGACTTCAGGCAGGTGAAGCAAAAGCAAGGCTTAAAGAGAGTTAAGTGTGTCAACAGGAGTGCCCTGTGTCCTGGTTTTAGTAGCCAGGACCAGTTTGGCACTGGGTGGGGGTGGATTCTAAACCCTCTGGGTCATTTTTCTCATGAACTGCTCACCAGGGACCATTGGCAGCAGCTGCCCAGGGCACACCCCACCCCTCAGGGTACAAGCTGGGAGTTTAGGAACTTCTGTGAGATAAGGAAGTTTTCCTGCCTCCACACCCACCTGAGGGGTCATGTCTGCTCATGGGCCTTCAGGGATGCCAAAAATATGCCAGGATTGACCTCACAGAGCAAATCACCCATTGTGAAACTCTCCACCCTGGGGGAGGGACTGGGCGTTCCCAGCTGAGCCCAAGCAGAGATAAGTTGGGATTTTGGGACTGGGATCTCTCTCATCAGATCAGAGCCTCGACAGGACTGGGACTGTCCCCAGACTGCCCCCAGCATTGTCACCAGCAGGTTTCTTCCTTTCTTCTTCCTCTGAACTCAGGGGGCCCACGTGGTGCTCAGCACAGGGGTTGGGGAGCTCCATCCTGCTCGTGCCCCCCTGGGCTGTGTTTTTGTGGCACAAAGGGATTTTCCTTCTGTCTCAGTGTGTTTTGTGATCTTTAATTAAATTGTTACTCTGACTTGCAATCCCATTCTGAGTTGGATTCATTTCTCCTGCTGGTTTAACTCTCAACCAGCACAGGCTGCCACAACAATTGCAGTCCTTGGAGGAGAATGGCCAACTTTCAGTGCCCCTTTTTGCCTGGCTGAGGCAGAGAACAGGAGCCCAGGGCCAAGAGCTCTGTCCACAGGGAATATCAGCACATCACCAGCTGGGAGAGGAGCAGCTCCCTTCTCCAGAGGGGTGGGCAGTGTCTGGGGGGCTGGGGATGGCTGAGGGACACTTAAAGACACTGCATCCACTGGAAAGGGAGATCTGGGGATGGCACAAACAAGGAGGAATTTCAGCCTTGCTGGAGGCGGTTTGGGAGTCAGGGAGCAGCAAACAGGCTCCCTTTATTTTCCTGCCTAAACTTCTATTCATCTTATTCCAGGGGAATTGGGGATTTCCTTTAAGTGGGTAATTTAGGGAGTTAAAAGGGCTGGAGAGAGACTTTGGACAAGAGGAAATGGTTTCCCACTGCCAGAAGGCAGGGATAGAGGGGATACTGGGAAGGAATTCTTGGTTGTGAGGGTGGGCAGGACCTGGCACAGGTTGGGCAGAGAAGCTGTGGCTGTTCCATCCCTGGAAGTGTCCAAGGCCAGGTTGGACAGGGCTTGGGGCAACCTGGGCTGGTGGGAGGTGTCCCTGTCCATACAGGGGGTGGAACTGGATGGTCCTTTCCCACCCAAACCATTCCATGATCATCTGACACTAACAATAGCACCAAATGTATTCTGCTTTTTCCCCTCTTCAAATTCACTAACAGACTTTCCTAGCACTGATACTCTCCTTTCTTGAAGGCTCTTCAAAGACCCAAGGCACAGCAACCTAAAATTTGGCACAAAGTTGGATTACACTATTCTAAGAGCAATCCTTGTTCCTCACAACCAAATGCAGTCAAAACTTCAAAGCGCATGAGCCCCTGGGACCTGTGGGGTTTTACCACCCATTTCCCTCTCCCCAGCACAGGTTTCTCACTGCACTTACAGATCCAAACCTTGTAGATCCTCTTCACCAGAAACTGGTGATCGATGGGAATCTCATCAGCAAAGTTCTGGTAGAAACATGGTTTCAGGGGGATGAACTTGGGCAGTGGTGGGAAGTTGTTCACCTTTTCTGCAACACAGAGCACAGATGACATTTATTTGAGTAAATGGAAGGCTGGGAGAGGGGAGAGGAGCTGGGAAGCATCACGTGGATTTAATACCTTTACAATCAGTGTGAAGTTGTGTGAAAGGCACTGCAAGACAAGAAACTTCCCAGGATAAAGTTCCTCAGGAAGAGGGGGGTGAAATGAGATGAGCTTGAAGGTCCCTTCCAACCCAAACCACTCTGGGAGTCCATGATTCCACGTCAGGGATGACTTTGTTTTGAAAAGACTCATCATTTGGAATCAAAAAAGGGTATGTTCAAGTTTTTCCTGCAAGGTTAAATCCCAAGGGAAAAACAAAAGCAAAAACAAACCAAAAAAAAACCCCACAAAAAATCCAAACAGACAAAACCAAACAAAACCCAAACCAAACAAAAAACCAACCAACCAATCAAAAAACAAACAAACAAAAAACGAAACAAAAAAAACAAACACAAAAAAAAAAAGGGAAAAAGCTTTGCAATCAGAGACAATAAATCAGCAAAAGCTGCCAAAGGAAATGTGGTGAAGAAAACCCTCCCTTGGGAAGGAATTCTGTTTTAAACTCCAGACTGAAATGCCTGAATGCCCTGCACTGAGGCTGCTGACAGCTGCCACATTTGCCTGTGGGTGTCTGGATGTCCCTGCGTGTTTGGGAATGTTTGCTCTTGCCTGGCAGAGCTGATTCAAGTCTGATTCCGGGGCATTGTGACTAATTGTGTCTCTATCCTGCTTCAGCCCCAGCAAACAGAATTAAAAACAACCAGAGGAAGAGATGAAGAATGTCCTGGGAAAAGCTCCAAAGAGCTCAGGGGGCAGGAGGAAGTGTCTGAACAGGAACTGGCAGCACCAGACCTCCCCTTCTCTGCCCATGATCTCCACAGGAGAAGACATCCTGCAGGAGCAGCATCTCGGCTGTGTTTGGAGGTTGGCAGGGAAGAGCCTGAAGCTTCAGCTGGGCTTTGGGAAGGAAAAGGTTTCCCCTCCTGCATTATTGTCACACAGAACATCTGGTGAGGAGAATCCCCCTGGGAGCACATCAGAAGGAACTGTGCAATGATGTCTGAAGTCACCAGGCCAGTTTGGCTTCTCCTCATGCAAACACCCTTGAAGTGTCCTGGCCCTCCTCCCCCAGACCCATTTTCCAGCAGCCCAGGGGTCTCTCAGCTGGGTGGGGTGCCTGGTTACCACCTGCTGCTAAGCCCACCACGGGGAGGGACAAACCCCCCCACTGATGCTCCCCAAGCCCACAGGAATTTGCACTTCTTATTAAAATCCATTGATTTTTGGATTGTTACAACCCCCTCCTGGGATTTCTCCTGTCCCAGCAGCCTGGAAAGAGACTTAACAGGGTTTAACAGAGGGGGAGGAGGGGGCACAGCTTTTAAAGCTGAACTCTGGGGCAGTCAATAAGACCAAGATTAATCAAACACAGTAAAAGCAGATTCTCTAACAATTCTGGGGTTTTTTTTTGAGGGATGAGGAAATTCTTGTTCTGTCCCTCTTCAACAGCTGAAGCTGCAGATTGTCACCCTGGTTCTGCTCTCTCCCCTTTCCTGCCATGAGCAGTAGAGCTGCTGCCAGTTTCTGATGCAGAGCTCCCAGGTGGTGGGGCCAAAACCAGCAGCCCCTGCAGTTTGGCCTTTTTCAGCCTCATAAAACACTCCCCATTGTTTGCTACAGACACAGAGATGGGGATCCACCTCTCCTCTGTTGCTGCCCACCTCCCACCCAGAGACCCTGCAGCTTTCCACTGTCCTGGGTTACCTCTTAGACAAAAGAAATGACATTAAAACACCCCTTTCACTGCAGAGCTGGGAGTGCTGCAGCACCAACACTTCACATCAGCAAACACACTCTGGGCTTTCAAAAGCCAAAGTGCAGCTCCAGTGAGCAGCAGCAGCTGGGGGCAGGTTCCAGACCTTGTCCTACCTTAAAATAGTTGCGGTTCTGTTAGTAATTTCACTAAAATTCAGCTGGGTTAACACCACCAGGGCAGCTGGGAATGCTGTGGAAAGGCTCTGTAAGGAAGAAATTATTCTCATGTCCTTTTCTGTGAATTAATTCCATCCTCATGAAACTCACACCTGAGCAGTGACCTCAGGTGACAGACCTACAGTGGACACAGCAGGGAAGTGAACCTGACCAAGGCAAGAAAAGTAGCTAAAGAGCTTTAGGGATCACCAAAACCTCAGGAAGGGACACAAGTCACATTCCTGCCATGTCACAGCATCATGAAACAGCCTCTGAAACCCTCTCCCTCCCCTGCCATACCTGAGGTGCTCTTACCTGCCATTTCTACTGGGCCTGTTCCCGGGTGAGGTTTCAGACAGAACAACAGATCTGCTGGAGAAAGAAAAACCAGGTCAGCACGTGGCACCAACCCAGAGAACCTCCTGGAACAGGCAGGATTTCCAGCACAGTGTGTGACAAAGCTCAGGCTTCCCACCACAAACCTGCAGCCACCCCAAGCAGGATGTCTGGAATGTCACAGAAAGGATCAGGACTTCTCCTGGTTCATCCCTCATCCAGCACAGCCCCACTGGGAAGGTTTGGTGCCACCCAGCAGCAAACAAAGGTGCTCCTGGTACCCCGGCAAGGGCTGGGGATGCTCAGGGAGCCCCTGGCAGGACATCTGCACCCTCCCAGCTCAGGGTGGGACCCAGCAGAGCTCAGCCATGGGACAGAGGATGGGGGTGAACTCACCAGACTCAGAGCTTCATTGAGGTGTTGAGATGACTGGTTGGCTCCTGGCTCTCTGCGGTCCCTCCCAGCTCCTGCAGCAGACAGACACTCCCTGTTAGCTGGGCACTACAACCCTGGTTAACCAAAAAAGCACCAGCAGCAGGTGCCAAACCCAACAACCCTTCCTCAAACACGGCCTCACCCTCCCTGCTCCCTCCCCTGGACATGGCTCTGGCAAGAGCAAATCCAGGAGCGTCTGTGCTGCTGCTGGCACAGCTGATCCCACAGCTGAGGGACACACAGAGCTCTGTGCTGCCCTTTGATTCCACCCCCACCTCGTTATGGAGGAAAACCCCAGGATGGACTCTCAGGACACACAAACCAACCCCCCAGAGCAGGACAGGGCTGAGAGGAGCATCAGGAATGGAGGCAGCTGAAAAGTGCCCTGAAAACACAGCCAGCGGCACCCAAATCCCTCGGCGTTTCCAGCAGCTCGTTTCCCTTTGCTGCCCCTCCCTGTGCCCTGGGGAGGAGCTCTGGAGGCTGCAGAGCTCCCAGTGCCACCACTGGTTCGGTGGGGTTGCCTTTGCTTTGCTTTTGAAGGCAGCTCCTGCAGCCCAGCCCTGGGAGGCGACGGCACTTGGGCAAGAATGGGACCTGCAGAGGCAGAGTGAGTGTTCCTGGGGCAGGGCTGAAGTTGTGTCCAGCTCAACTGTGTCCACACTGAGCAGAACCTGCTGCTGTCCTGGACCTGCAGAGAGCAGAAGATGCTGCTGTCCTGGACCTGCAGAGAGCAGAAGATGCTGCTGTCCTGGACCTGCCCAGGCAGAGTGAGTGTTCCTGTGGCAGGGCTGCAGTTCTGTCCAGCTCAATTGTGTCCACACTGAGCAGAACCTGCTGCCGTCCTGGACCTGCAGAGAGCAGAACCTGCTGCTGTCCTGGACCTGCAGAGAGCAGAAGATGCTGCTGTCCTGGACCTGCAGAGAGCAGAAGATGCTGCTGTCCTGGACCTGCAGAGAGCAGAAGATGCTGCTGTCCTGGACCTGCACTGAGCAGAACCTGCTGCTGTCCTGGACCTGCACTGAGCAGAAGATGCTGCTGTCCTGGACCTGCACTGAGCAGAAGATGCTGCTGTCCTGGACCTGCACTGAGCAGAAGATGCTGCTGTCCTGGACCTGCCCACAGAGTGTTCCTGAGGCAGGGCTGCAGTTCAGTCCACCTGAACTGTGTCTGCACAGAGTAGATGATGCTGCAGTTCTGGACCTGCCCACGGGGTGTGGGGAGGACACCTCTGCCCCCCTGAGCTCCTCAGGGATCCCTGCCCCAGCTGAGATCTCCAGGCTGCCCCACCACACTGGTGTCCCACAGCACCCTGGAAGGTGTGGGTCAGAAGGGGAAGCCTTTTGCTTTGCCTTCTTCCAATGAGTGAATGGAAGATAAAAACGTGAAGACACTTAAGAAGACAATTAGAGCTTCACCCCACCCTTGTGCAGCTGCTCCAGGCATCTGTAAATTTTGGGGAGGAACCAACGACACATGAACACCAGTTATGGTGACACAGAGAGAGGAATCTCTCACCAAAAGATGAGCCAGGACCTTCTGGGGCAGAGGATTATCTAATGCCTGCACTCCAGTACCAGTCCCACAGCTGCGGAGAGGTGGGAAGCACCAGTCTGTCCACCAGAAAAAGGATCAGGAGGAAAGACTGAGAGACATTCCTGGCTTGATGGTGCCACCATGGCCAGCAGTGGTTCTGCCTCTCAGAGGTGACTGTGGTGCTGTTGAGTGGCTTTAACTCAAATAAAGAAATCAAAGCCCCAGAGGAAGGAGCATTCTGGTGCACTCTTCTCATTTCCCCCTGCTCTTCTCACCCACCTGCTTCTTTCCTAGCAAACCTCTGCCTTTGGTGCTTTGAAGACAAAATCCATCACCTTGGGGTGTCCTGTGCAGGGCCAGGGGTTGGATTTGATGACTCCTGTGGGTCCCTTCCAACTCAGGAGACTCTGGGATTCTAAGATTGTCACTTAAAGGAGCTCGGACAGAAACTTCTGGGTATTCCCCTCTTCAGCCCACGAGGAACCTCCCAGAAGTTCCAGGGGCAGCAACTGATTTCCTTGCACAAAGACGTGGTTTGGATCCAAAAGAGCAGCACAAAGAATATTTCCTTCAGCAAGGACAAGCACACACAGCCAGGTTTTACACTGAATAATCAGCTCCTGAGATGTGCTGCCCTTCCACTGCTTCAGCTGCACCAAAACTCCCTCCCAGTAAAGCTCCCAGTAAAGGAAAGGATGAGAATGGACTTGGATCCAACCCACTGGTGGTTCTGCCCAGAGACACCCAGGACAGCACAGGAATTGCTTTTTCCCAGCTCACCACTTCCTTTGGGCAGGATTCCTGCAAACTGAGTTCCAGGGTCTGGGATAACAGGCCAGGGACACATCTCCTGGCTAGTTCTCAGTGCCTAAAACTCCTTTAGAGGGAAAAGTTGTTGAGTGGAAAGTCACTATGCAGCCTGAACATCCTCAAGCCAAGCTCCAGCTGCAAGATCCCAGGAGAAGGGAATGGATCACAGCACAGCCAGGTACATAGACACGTGTTATCCCACCACATCTGGACTTGGGCAAGAGAACAGCACTTGAAATCATGGAATGGGTTGGGTTGGAAAGGAGCTTTAAGACCATCTCGTTCCACCAGGGACACCTTCCACTAGTCCAGGCTGCTCCCAGCCCTGTCCAACCTGGCCTTGGACCCTTCCAGGGAGCCACAACTTCTGTGCCAGGCCCTCCCCACCCTCACAGGCAAGAATTTCCTCCCAAGGTCTAATCTAAACCCGCTCTCGGTTTGAAGCCACTCCCCCTTGCCCTGTCATTACACACCCTTGCAAATAAGTCTCTCATTATGTAAATCAGCTCTCTATTCGGCAGAACGTTTCCAGTTTAACTGGGAATAGGCAGAACCCAACACTCTGCAATCCACTGCAGAGATTGTTCCATCTGAAAGCCACCACGTGTGGAGGGAGGAAAATGCCACCACACACGGCAAGGAATCCACGGGGTGAAGGGAACTAACTTCCTTTGTGCACTGAGCTCATCCAGGCAATGAATAGCTGCAAAGTTCACAGTCCAAGGCACATGACTCAGGAGGTCCCTGGGGACACTCAGAGCTTTTCTTCCCCAGGACCTCACAGACAAGTGCCCAGTGTCACTCTGAGGGACACCCTTTCCCTCTTGACTCAAGGCACGAACTCAAGCAGCGCTCTCTGTGCAGGCAGAGAACAGGATCCCTTTGAATGGGACTCCAGTGGGAGAGGGAAAATTTTGGGAAGGAATACCTGTGGGAATCTGCTCGAGGCACATTCTGAGAATCACAGAATGCCAGAATACCCTGATTGGGAAGAGACCCACCAGGGATCATCCACTCCAACTCCTGGCCCTGCACAGACACCCCAACAACCCCACCCTGTCCCTGTCCCATTGTCCAACCCCTCCTGCAGCTCTGGCAGCCTCGGGGCCGTGCCCACTGCCCTGGGCAGCCTGCTCAGTGCCCACCACCCTCTGGGGGCAGAACCTTTCCCTGAGCTCCATCCCAGCCCCCCTGGCACAGCTCCAGCCCTTCCCTGCTCCTGTCCCTGCTCCCAGAGCAGAGCTCAGCGCGGCCCCTCCGCCTCCCCTCGGGAGGAGCTGCAGCCCCCGAGGAGTCTCCCCTCGGTGTCCTCTGCTCCAGCTGGACAAGCCAAGTGCCCTCAGCTGCTCCTCACACCAGGCAGGATCTCTCTGCCTTAAAAACAGCTCCTCCCAATTTAGTATCACCAGCAAACACATTCAGTATCCCCTGCAGTTCTGCTGCTCCTCAGTCCCCTTCTTTCTTTTGCTCGTGTCCCAGTTTTAAAAGTTCCACTTATTTCTCCCTGCTGTTGTCCCCAAAACCAGAGAAAGGTGGCAGGAGAAACCAAGCCAAGCCAGAAGAAAAGTCCTGCCAGAGAGGTGGAAGAGCTGCTCTCATTGCTGCTTTGCCATAAGCCCACCTGGTGACCCATCTCCCCATGCCCAGAGCCACAGGACAAACTCAGAGCCACATCCCAAGCCCTCCATCCAACAAACTCCCCCAGCCTGAGGTTCTGCTTTATAATATATAGTATTACTATAATAATAATAATT
>VXAU01004611.1:195522-206718 GCA_013399695.1 Formicarius rufipectus | reverse complement strand
GGGCTGGGGCTGGGGCCGATCCGGGGCCGGGGCTGATCCGGGGCCGGGGCTGAGCTGAGCCGAGCCGGGCTGGGGTTGGGGACTGAGCCGGGGCCGGGGCTCAACCGAACGGAGCCGAGCCGGGGTTAGGCCGGGGCTGAGCCGGGGCCGGGGCTGAACCGAGCCGAGCCGAGCCGAGGTGGAGCCCCGCCGGGCCGCCCCGTCCCCTCCGTCGTGCCGCGGCCCTGGGGTGGCTGACCCGGGCCCCGCTGCCTCCGCAGGGACGCGCGATCGGCGGCGGCTCCTCCGGACAGGTTTGTGCGTGTGTGTGTGTCCCCCCTCAGCGCCCCACGAGGGATCCACCCGGGTGGGTGGGTGAGCCCCCCGCGGTGGGTGCCCCAGGACAGGCCGGTGGGCACCGCCGGGGTCCCGGCGCGGCGATGGGAGCGCAGGAGTGAGCGCGGCGAGGGACGGGCAGCAGCAGCGCGGGGCTGACCCGCTGCCACCCCCGGCACGGTAAGGGCTCTTTATCCCCCTTCTTTATCCCTCTTCTTTGTCCCTCTCGGTGGAGCGAGTGTTGTAGGAGCGTGGGAGAGAAGCGGCAGGGCTGGGGAGGGGGTGGTGGGTGCTCTGTGTGTGCCGCTGCTCGGGGCTCGCCGCGGCTTTGTGCCCGTCCCGGTCCTGCACACATCCTCTCCCCTCGCCCTGTGTGTCAGCGCCGGCCGCAGCCGCGTTGTCCACACACACACAGACATTGGAATTGTGTGTGGGTTTTGTTTGCTCCTCATGGTTCTCGTCTGGTGGGTTTGGCCCTGTGAATGCTTCATCGTGTGTGGCTGGAAGGGGCCAGTTCTCAGCGTTGGAGGTGGCTGTGTGTGAGCCAGAGAGGAGTTATTAAATTTAAAATTAGGTTTCAGTGTGTCAGCTGTTCCCTGGGAAGGTGTTCTGGAGTCACATCTTGCTGCTGGGAAGAAACATTTATCCTTATTTCCATCCTCACCGTGCTCACATTCCCCTTACCCACATTTGTCAGTGGGCTCTTTTTGCAGCACTTTCATCACCTTCCTGAGAACTAAAAAACTGGCACGGGCTTGAAACAAAACCCAGACAGTGACTGACTGAGCTTGCACTGGGCATTCGAGGGGCATGTCTGTGTGGGTTCTCACAGCAGTGCTACGGTGGCTCTCCTTGCTCTGATGGAGGGTGGAGCATTTGGGTCTGACCGTGCTTATCTGTCCCCGAGAGTTTGGGGAGCCTCGTGGGGCAGGAGGGAGAACCAGGAGCCAGTTCCTGTGGGGCTTCCCAGGCTGGTTCTGGGCAGCTGCTGCAGCCAAGCTCTGGGTGGCCCAGGCCAGGGATTTTGGGAGCCCTGCACGTGCAGGAACTGGGCTCTCTCGGGGTCCTTTGTGCTCCTTCCTGAGCAGCTGCAGGGAACAATGGCCCTCACAGCTGTCCTGGGTTTGTTCCTGGTTGCAGCCTGGTGCCTCCACGGGGCGAGGATGGCTCAGGAGACCAACCAGACGCAGGTGCCTCTGCTGTGCACCACGGGCTGCGGCTTCTACGGCAGCCCCCGCACCAACGGCATGTGTTCCGTGTGCTACAAGGAGTTCCTGCAGAGGCAGCAGAGCAGTGACCGGATAAGCCCCCCAGGTAGAGGATTTTTTTGCCTGAGAATTCTGTCTTAAGTGGGTGTTTGGATGCAGACTCTGTTCAGCAACTGGTGCTGGCCACCAGCAGATTCATCCCCTCCTAGAAATATGTCTTTCCCTTTTCTTGGAGACCCAAGGCTCTAAACCAAGGACCCTTGAGGACTTCCGTTTCTTGTAAGGGGGGCAATTGTTTTCTTCCCAGTCCCTCCAGTTTGTAAAGCCCTGTCCCAGTCAGCACCCTCCAGTAGACTGTAAATTCATTTGTGCTAATGGTGATACCAATTTCTAGCAATTCCCTGACTCCTGGGAGCCACAGTAGATGGCATTTTATTTGAAAAGAATTTGTCCTCCTTGGTTTGTATCATTTTCTTACCTTAACAGTGTTGACAACCACAATCCATGTCCTGAAAGGTTTGTTTCCTGCAGTTGGCATATCCCAGAGCTGGGAACTGAAGGAAGATGCTCTCTCCATTGTAAGCTCTTCCCCAGTTTGTTCCTGAGTGTAATCACGTCTTTCCTTGAGTTACCCACATAAAATGTGCATCAAGAACACAGCTTTTCCTGACAAAGGGTTTTCTAAGATGCCAACTTAGAGCTTAAGCTGACACAAACCAACGTGTCTGCTGAAGCTGAAAGAGGATCTGGTTCTTACACCTCAGGGAAGTTGCCAGGTGATGTTTGGTTCATGATCCAAACAGCCCTGGTGTGTTACCCCCACGGAGTGGGGCACAAATTTTGAGAGGACAGTGTAGGAATAGGGATCTGGGAGTGATCCCAAGCAGGGTGTTCCCTCCCAGCTCCAGGATGGAGCAGGAGCCTAAGGCCTGCTCTACTCTCATCCTGCTTTCTCCTTGGCTGTCAAGCACACAAGGAACTTGCTGACATTTTCCAAAGGCTTCACCAAGACTGGTCTTGTCTTGTAGCACCCAGTGGTCCCAGCAGCAGCCCCATGGCTTCTGAAGCAATTGCAGAGGGAGACTCCACACCTGAGGATGCAAAAGCCAGGTAGAGGCATAGTGTGGGGGGAGGGGATCTACAGCCCTGCTAAAAATCCAGCTGTGGGACACAAGGGGTGGGATGTCATCTGTCCTGTGGGCAAGGGGTTCTGTAAATGCATCAAACTACCTCATTGTGACCCTGCTTATCTGGAAGAGTGAGATGTCCCTGGTGATGATGGTTTTGATGACTGATGTGCAGAGTGAGGTACCAGAGGGTTGTAGTAAATTAAGTGGTGTCTGGATTCTCTTGGAGCTGTGCACCTTGGCTGTCACTTGCTGTGTTCAACTCTGCAGTTTCTATTCAGTCCTCAGTGGTGGGATCTTTGGGGTTGTCCTGTGCAGAGCCAGGACGTGGACTTGATGATCCTTGTGGGTCTCTTCCAACTCAGGATATTCCAGGATTCTAAGTGAAAGCACCTGGTGATGATCCAGATCCTGTGACAGCAGGATTAGAGATCTCTGGCACGTTTGGTGGGAGGGATGACAGAGCTGCACTGAGCTCTACCATCACGTTACAGCCCTGACTCATAGCTTTGCCCTGTCCCTGGACTTGTTTGGATGGGCTGTAGCCTTATCTGTGAGATAGAATTCGGTGGAAAAGGAAACTGAAATTGTCACAGGTTCATTCTGTTTATGCCTATAAAGAACTTTGATACCAGATCTCAAGGGGAATTGACCTGCTGTACTCCTGACCTACTTTTGAATATGAGGAAACTAACTTTATGGGCTGAAGATCACTTCCACATAACTGTTCATCAAAGGAAAATTCTTGTGTTTGCTCTTCTGTTTTGTTTGTTTGCTGCAAATGCTCCCAGTGCTCAGACTCCTGTGACCCATCAGATGACGGCCATGAGCATATCCAGAGAGGAAACCAGCGCTGAAACAGAGGAGTTCAGCAAGACAGAAGAAGCCTCATCAGCATCTTCCTCATCAGGTTGGTTTGGCCTTTGCACAAGCCTGAGTGACACAAATCTCAGAACTGATTTGAGCAGCACTGGCCACTGACTCTGGGGGGACAAGTGTCCCCTCCCAGCAGGAAAGACACACCTGGTGAGAACCGGGGAGGAAACAGTTCTCTGGTGAGAGCTGGGGAGGAAACTTCTCTTGTGAGAGGGGAGGAGAGCAAATGCTGTGCCTGAGGGCAGGCTGAGAGAGGCTGCTTTGTGGGCTGAGGAGCTGCCAGCCCTGGAGTCGCTGGCAGGAGGATAATCTTCCATGACGCCTCTCCCGGTGAATGGCAGCGAGCCCGGAGCGTCCCACAGCCTGTGGCTGGCAGCACTCCCCTGCCAACTCAGAGGGAGGGAGGGAGGGAGGGGGATCCATGGGAGCCTGGGGAGAGAGGAGATGTGTTGGTGACAGTGCCTGGGGGCAGTGGGGGCCTGGTTGTCACCCCCTGTGATGGGGGCACCTGTCCCTTGGGGCGGGTGTTGGAACAGTGAGTACCCTGAAGAGCTGGAGGAGCATGGGGGTCACTGCCCAGCAGGGCACATCCTCCATTGGTGCCACAGCCAGGTGATCCTGCATGGAGACACCCTCCTTTGGTTCAGCTGACAGCTTGCATTGAAAGCTAAAAAAATCCCAGGAGCTGTGAGTTGCTAAAAAAACAGGCTCTAGTCAGCGCACATGACTCTGCATTTTGGGTTTGGTAATCCCTGGCCTGCAAACCCAGGAGACAATGTACAACAGAGAGGTGAGAGACTGTGTGGTGAAGAGCCTTGGGAGAGCCTGCCCCTTTCTTCTGCCTCTGTGGTTTTTAGGGTCAGCCCCACAGAGCTGTCTCTGGCTGTTTTGTCTCCCCAGAGCAGCCTGCACTGCAGGTGTGTATCTGTTAGCAGCCAGAGCTCCTCCCTCCTGTTGACTTCTCTAACCTGCTTAGGTACTGGAGGAAATCCTGCTAAGCATCAGTGACCTTTAACAATCTGGCTTTCAGAGCTCAGTTTTCCCTTTGGTAGATTAGAGGCAGTGATGGATATCTGTGTAAAGCATTCTGAGACCTACATATGTGGAACACTTACATAAGAGGTAGCAAAAATAATTAGTAGTACAAGGGGTTAACTTTCTTTTTTTTGCTGCAAAGATTAACTGTGGGCTCAGCTGACTGTTGTGTTGCTGTGCAGCAGCTGAGCTGTAGTGACTATCCAGTGGCCACTCCAGCCTTGGACTTAAGGCAATTTGAAACAGAAGACATGAGGCTGTGTGAGGTGTAAGATCTCCATGGAAGGAGGCAAATCCCACAGTTTGGGTTCTGCCAGCCAGGGCAATGTGCACACAGAGGGTCTGGCAGACTCCCAGAATCATTAGAGCCTCAAGCAGCTCCTGCAGTCAAACAGATGCTTGGTTTGTCAGGAGTGGCAGCAGATCTCTTGCCTCTGTTTCAGGTACCCTGCTTGAGATACCCCAGAACACAGCTGAGGGCAAGAGCACTTCGGACAAACCCAAACCGAAGAAGAACCGCTGCTTCATCTGCAGGAAGAAGATCGGGCTGACTGGTGAGTCCCTGGCTCTGGGAGAACCTGGCTGTGGCCTAAGCTGTGTGGTGGGAGAGCCCTGGGAGCAGCTCTGGTGGGGCTGTGGTGGGGCTGGGTTTGGGGGGTCAGTGGCTGGAGGTTCCCCACGAATCCATCCCAAGCTGAGGTGCTGCTGGCGAGGTGGGAGAGGAGCTCTGAGCTGGCACAGCGCTGGCTGAGCAGCAGCCTGGGGAACATCCCACTCCCTGCCAGGTTCCTGGCAGCCTTTGGATGCAGGATTGCAGAACTGGATGCAGCAGCACCTCTCAGGTCATTTCTGATGCCTGGCAAAAGCTGCTGTAGAGTGGAGGCAGAGCTTGGGTTGGAATCGGCTCCTGTTCAGGGCTGTGGTAAAACTCATATAGTGACATAGAGTTAGACCCCAATAGAAAATCCTTTTCCAAGACTCATCCCGTTTGGTATTGCTGCTTGATTTCCACTGTTAGCTTCCTGAGAGCAGGATGGCTCTCAGTGTCCAGCCTATAAAGCTGGAGAGAGGTGCTGGGAGCATCTCAGGTCTCTGCTGTCGATGGGAAAACTGCCCCTGGAAAGTGAAGCAATTCATTTGGCTGTGGTTTGTTAAAAACATCATTCCCCTAAATTATCTCTAGCATGTGGTGTTTCCCTGGAAAAAGTTAACTCTTGAACTGTGCACATCATGCTGTTCTAGAAGCAGCCTCCTTGGTGCATCCAGCAGCCAGGGACTGGCTGTTTTCATGGATATAAGAGGCTTTGGCAAAGTCTGGCCTGGGAAGTTTGAACCTGAGCTTGCCTGGAGATGTGAGGGTGTTGTCCTGGAGGTAGTGTGGGTTTATAAACCTGGAACTGGGCAGGGTGCTCTGTGCCCAGCCTTTGGATCTGCAGGGAGGGAGGTTTTCCTGGATGAGTGTTTCCGTGAGAACTTTAAACTGTGAGAAGTTTTCTTCTTTAGGATTCAACTTGCAGAGAACTCCTGTGTATTCAGGGCATTATTTAGGATAAAATGAGTCTTCTCAAACAGGAGTAAACTGGCACCTCGGAGCAAGGTGTTAGTGGGCTGGAGTTGGGAAGATGTGAAGGGACAGAGCACAATTCCCTGCCAGCACAGTTCCCTGCTGTCCTGCAGCACATCCCCACTCCCTGCCTGAGTTTCCCAGTGTGCTGTGTTAATGGTTGCACTCTGAACAGCATTGTCCCCGAGTGAAGTGACTCAAAAAAGAATTTTGAAGCCCAAATAGCTTGAGAGTGATCCCAGTGTGGTGACACTCCACTGCTTGCTGCTGGTCAGTTCAGATGCTGCTGTGTGAGCCTGGGGAGCTGGGCTGGCTCTGAGGGCTCAGCTGCAGCTCAGGCTGCTGGGGGAGCCTGGCCTGGCTCAGCAGTCTGCCCCTCTGCAGTGCCTGGCATGTCCCTTGTCCCCGGGGAACACGGGGAGCAGCTGCTCTGGCAGCGTTTCCCACCGCCCTGACAGCTGGGGCTGCCCAGAGCGTGCTGAGCCAGGGGAAGGCAAAGAGTCGTGTTTCCTGGCTCTGCCTCCTCCCTGCCCGGCTGGCCAGGGCCTGATGTGGCTTTGTCCCTGCTGTCCCTCCCCTCAGGCTTTGACTGCCGCTGTGGGAACCTGTTCTGTGCCATCCACCGGTACTCCGACATGCACGCCTGCCCCTACGACTACAAGGCAGAGGCTGCCGAGAAGATCCGCAAGGAGAACCCCATCGTTATCGCCGAGAAGATCCAGAAGTTGTGAAGGGGGTCTGAGCAGCTCGAACTGCAGCCGGGCGGCCTGGTGCTCCTCCCCTTCCTCCCAGCCTCCCTCCTGCTCCTCCTCCTCCTCCTCCTCGTCCCTGCCCCAGCGGTGGTGCGAGGGTGACTCCGGCAGCACACACGGACCGGCACCTGGACAAGGGGGCTCCTCGCACCTCCTTGGTGGTCAGTCGGTGTTCCTTCTCTCCCTTCCTGCCTGTGTGACAGCCACAGCTCAGCTGATGTGTTCTCAACCAGCTTCCCGAAGGAAAAGGGACCGTCCTGCCCCGCTGCTCCTGTGCTGAAGACCTCAGGACTCGCCCCTCACCGGGTGGTTTGCATGGTGGGACCGTCAGGGCTCTGCTGGGCAGTCTTTCCCTTCCCGGCATCTCCGAGTCCCATGAGCCACCCAGGACTCATGGCCAGAGTCCCTGAGCAGCCTCTGGACTTTGTTCCCTCTGCCCCACCTCCTGCAAGCCTGGGAGCTGGGGGATCGTGGCAGCCAGGCTGCCATCTGCTCCCTGGGAGGTGTTTGGTCTCCACTGCAGAGAGGTTGGTTCCACAGTTCTGCTCCCCCAGATCCCACTCCCCGTGCTCCGTGACGCCGCTGGAGAAGCACAGAGGGGACTGAGCAGCAGGGCTGGCACCGGGAAGGAACTCTGTGGCTTGAAGCAATGTGGGCAGGACCTTTGGGAAGGTTCCACTCACTGCCTCGTGCCTCTCTCCACAGGGAGGGAGCCAGGGACACCCCTGCTTCAGCCACACCCCTGGATAACCCCATGTGCTTCCCCTGCGAGGTTTGTGTGCCCCAGCGCTGCCTCCCCTCCCTCCTCTCTCCCTGCCTTCTGCCTTACACGAGTCGCTCTCATCAGGGTTGTGCACAAAGCTCAGGTCCCCACACCTCTGCTTCTTGACCTGTCCCTGCACCCAGGTGACAGTAGGGTCCCCTCCTCCCCCCGTGGGCCACGCTGGTCCTGCTGGCAGCTCGGGGAGCCTGCCCAGCTGCTTTATCTCCTGCCTCCTCCTGCCTTGTGGGATGAGAGATGCTCCAAAAGCCACCCAGAAGGAACTGGGCACAGGGAAAGGCACATGGAGGGGCTGCAGGGCACGGTAAAAGCCACAAAGAGGGTCCTGGGGTGCTTGGAAGCACAGGCAGGGGTTCAGAAATGCCCATGGAATACTCAGAAATACTCTGCAGGGAGTAGGGAGAGGTGCTTGGAGGGGTCTGGGTCCACTGAGACACTTGTAGAGTTCCCTGGGGTGCTGGAAGACTCAAAGAGGGCTCTGGGGTGCCAGGGAAGGCAGAAGGAGACCTTTGGGGTACAGTGAACGTGCTCAGAGGACTCAAGCACCCCAAAAAGCACCTGAAGCGCTCTGGTGTGCACACACTGGCACACGTGTAGGGAAAGCCAAATGCCAGCTTGGTGTCCCTCCAGAAGGAGCCTGTGGAGGGCTCCGGGGCTCCTGGGGCACAGCAACAGCCACCTCCACAGCCGGAGGATTCCTGGGAGCACCGGGAAGTGGCCGTGGAGCTCTGGGTGTCCCAGGCAGGTATTCACCCACAGAAACCAGATGTGTGCCAGGGAACAGGGAGCAGCCTGTGCCCCCCTGCTGGCCGTGCCCCTCGGCGTGGGAGAGCAGGAGGGATCGCAGCCACTCCTCCCTTCCAAGTGCTGGTTTCCTGCCGTGCTTGGAGGAGTCCTGCCCCGGATCCTTCAGCAAGGGGGGAATCCTCCTGCATGTTTGGTTTTCCCAGCCTGATCCAGCCAGAGCAGGGTGTGTCCTGTGGCCGCCACCCTCCTACAATGTTACCAGGGTGGGGAGGGTGTCCTGACCCCCCAAACTGATGCAAACCCCTCTCCAGCACAGAGAGGAGCGAGGCTGTCCCTTGCCGGCCTTTCCCTCAGGTTTTCCCTTCTGGTTAACATGGACATCATTTCCAGAGCACAGGAGTGGCTGCGCGTGTTATCCTGGGACACACCTGGGCTGGGCTGGGTTTGCTGTTCGGCTTTTGGCTGAGGATGATCCATCACTCAGGGGAAGCAGGAATTGCAGCCAGCCCTCGCCTTGTGTTCTCCTGAGGGCTACAAGCCCCAGGGAGGTGCAGCAGCTCCCCTGGATCCGGTGGGAAAGCCCACAGCCACCTGCTTCTCCAGCACCAACCTGTTCCCTTGTTACTTCCTCCCTCTCCATGAGTGTAAATACAACACAGTCTAGTTTGCTTGGATGCTGTGGGTGCTTTGTTATGGGCAGGGATGGTCCGTGTGGGTGGTTATGCACAGGGATCTTCCATGGGGGTGCTCTGCTATGGGCAGGGATGGTCCATGGGTGCCCCACTCAGCTCTGTGCTCTCTTGGGTGGCCGGGGGGCTCTGCCTCAGTTTCCCTATGGATGATCACTGACTCCCAGCACCCAGACTCCTGGGATCTCAACCCCCAGGGGTTGGACTGGATTATCTCCAGATGTCCCTTCCAACCCTGACTGCTCTGTGGAGTCTGGGATTCTCCCCTCCTGGCCCAGCAGGAAGCCCAGATCAGGGGCCATGGGTGGGGGGCCAGTACCCCATGGCCCTGAGGTCCCCATGGGTGTGGGTCCCTCCCTAAGGTCCCCCTGGGTGTCCCCCTGGCCCTGAGGTGCCCCCAGATCCGTCCTTGATGCCCCTATCATGTTCACGGGGCTGGAGCAGGGACAGGGAAGGGGGTTTGGGACGGGCCCCAAACACCTCCCGCCAACCCCCCTCATATCCATGTTGGGGGTCTGGGCAGCCTTTGGCACAGGACTGGCCACCACCAAGGCTTTTGGCACTGTTTCCTGTGACATCTTGGTAGGAAAGCTCAGGAATCGTGGGCTGGGTGAGTGGACAGTGGGGTGGGCGAAGCCCTGGGGGAAGGGCAGAGCTCAGGGTTGGGATCAGCAGAGTCCAGCTGGAGACCTGTGGTCAGTGGTGAGCCCGGTGGGGCTCAACACCAGGCCCAGCCTGACTCAACTGGTTTATCAATGGCCTGGATGAAGGGATGGAATTGGCCCTCGGTGTTGGCTGAGGATACAAAGCTGGGGCAGTGCCTGGTCCACCTCAAGGCTCTGCTGCCTTTCAGTGGGACCTGGACAGGCTGGAGAGTCAGGCAGAGGGAGACTTAAAGAAGTTCAACAGAGGTATGTCCTGCACCTGGGGAGGACCAACCCCCAGTCCCAGCACAGGCTGGGGGTGACCTGCTGGAGAGCAGCTCTGCAGAGAAGGACCTGGGGGTCCTGCTGGGTGGTGAGCTGTCCATGAGCCAGATGTGTGTCCTAGGGCCAGGGGGACAATGGGATCTGGGGGTGCATTGGGAAGAGCGTGGCCAGCAGGTCAGGGAGGGGATCCGGCGCCTCTGGTCAGCCCTGGGGATGCTCCTCTGCAGTGCTGTGTCCAGCTCTGGGCTCCTCAAGACAAGAGGGACACGGAGCTACTGGAGAGGGTCCAGTGGAGGGGTCTGGAGAGTCCTGATGATGAGGGGGTTGGAGCATCTCCCTGGTGAGGAGAGACTGCAGGAGCTGGGCCTGGTTAGTGTGGAGGGAACTGAGACATCAATGCACACTAATATCCCCTCAATCACAGTGATATCCCATCAATCCACACAAACATCTCATCAGTCCATACAATCATCTCCCAGGGGTGTCAGAGGATGGTGCCAGACTGTTCAGTGGTGCCCAGAGACAGGACAAGCAGCAATAGGCACAAACTCAACCACAAGAAATTCCACCTCAGCGTGAGGCAGAACTTCTGCCCATGGAGGGTGGACTGGAACAGCTGCCCAGGGAGGAGTTGACAGGGTGGTGTTGGGTCCAAGGTTGGCCTCGACCATCTCAGAGGTCTTTTCCAGCCGAGTCCATTCTGTGATTCTGAGTCTCCCTCCCTGGAGACATCTCAGCCCCACCTGGGCACGTCCCCGTGTCACCCGCTCCGGCTCACCTGCCTGGGCAGGGGTGTCGTGGGTGATCTGAGGTCTCTGCAGAGCTCCCACCCCCGTGGCCATCCCGGGGGCAGTGATGGGGCGGTTCGTGTCCTGTGTCCCCCCCTTGCCGGGGATTCAGTGACAGGGGGGATCGTGTTGTGTGTCCCCTCCGTCCCCGGCCATCCTGGGGGTTTGTGTCCTGTATCCTCCATCCCGGGGTCAGTGACAGGGGGGGTTCGTGTCCTCTGTCCCCCCCCCCGGCCATCTTGGGGGGTCAGTGACTGGGGAGCTCATGTCCTGTGTCCCCCCCATCCCTGGCCATTCCGGGGGGTTCACGTCGTGTGTTCCCCCCATCCCCGTCCATTCCGGGGGGTTCATGTCCCGTATCCCCCCCATCCCCGGCCATCCCGGG
>VXAU01004611.1:99087-178015 GCA_013399695.1 Formicarius rufipectus | reverse complement strand
TGCCCCCCGACTCCCCTGAATCCCATTCCCCTGGATCCCCCTGCCCTGATGCCCCCCGGCTCCCCAGCTCCTCCAGCCCCAGGGGTGTCCCCGCAGCTTCTCCGCGGTGGGCTCTGGTTGGGACCCCCCTCTCCGAGCGTTGTGGCCGCGTGTGCCCAGCCCCGCGCTGTCACCCCGCGGCCCCCGGGCGGGGGCTGCAGAAGTTTCCAGCCCCACCGTGTGATGGTGCTTCTCCCGCCATCGACATCGCACCCAGCGGGATGTGGAGCAGCTTCGCGGAGCGTCCCGGTGCCCGGGACAGCGCGGGTGTCCCCGGGGCTGCGACTGCGGGGGCTGCCCGAGCTGGAGGGGCTGGAGGGGGCTGGAGGGGCTGCAGAAGCTGCGGGGGCCGCAGGGGCTGCGGGAGCTGCAGAAGCTGCCCTCGCTGCCCTCGCCCCGTTATTTGTCGCTCGGGGCACTCGCGCTGAGTTGTCCAGGCCGGGTTCCAGAGGCTCTGGCCGCTCCCGTTAGATCCCTGCAGGAGGAGCTGCAGGTCGTGCAGAGGGGCAGGGCCCGTGCCGGGGTGTCTCGGGGAGCTGTGCTGAGCCAGACCCACCTTCTGGGGGCGCTGGGTGAGGCACAGAGCGCTGCCCAAGGGAAGCTTGGCACAAACCCCCCAATGAGTCAGGGGATCGTGGAGTGTCCTGGGGTGGGAGGCACCCACAGGGAGCAACAGTGAGCTATTGTTCATTCTTTCAGCAGCACTTGTTTTCTTTCATCACTGTATGATTTATTTGGAGAGAAAAGCCTTCTTCTCCCCACAAGGTTCCTGCTGGCTTTTGTTTTGGTAAAGCTTTGTTGTTTCTATCAGTTTTCTCTAAAACGTGAAAGAGAAATTGCCAAAACAAAGCCCAGCTTGTGGGTTTTGGGGGTCTTTGCTGTAACTTTGGGTTGCCCCCGGGTTTGGAAAAGGATGAATTCTCTGTGTCCCCTGGTTACCAGATCAACTCAGCACCACCACTGGTTGAAGGTAAAAGAAGCATTCTCAGGGCTGTCCCAGGCAGGTTACACATTAGAAAGACAGAGGTTTTTGCCTATTTCAGTGTTCTTTTTTGAATTTTCAAAGCTCTTTAGAAGCTTTTAGGGTGGTCCTTCAGGTGATATCACAGTTACCTTTCACTGTGCTGTTCCTGTGAGTCTTTACCTGTGTAGAGTGTCAGTTTTGGAAGGAGAATGTCTCATCTTGGCCTTGGTGCTGGGTAACGCCTGGGGCTGGGCTTGGGGGTGGAAATTGGGAGTGAAAACAGGTCTTCAGTGAAACCTCCTGGTGCCCCTGGAATGTGCTTCTGGTGCTGGCTGGAAGTGCTGGGGGAAGGGCAAGAGAAACCACCCCAATGGCCTGGCCTGGATGTGTCAGAGAGCCAGGAGAAGCAGCCTGAGTTTTGGGGAGTGAGGGGGATTTGCTTGGAATCATGGAGTTGGTAGAGTGGGAAAAGACCTCCAGGATTAAGTCCGGCTGTGAGTGCAGCACCCCCACCACGGTCACCCCACCACCCATGTCCCCAAGGGCCACATCCACATGTTGTTTGGACACTTCCAGGGGTGGAGACTCCACCACTGCCAGTGCTTTACAACCCTTTCCATTTAGGGATCATTCCTAATGTCCAACCTAATCTGCTCTGATGTGGCTCTTGGAGAAGCTCTGGCTGGTGTCAGGCAGGAACTGTGGTGTGGACCTGGTTCCTACCTCCTGTGGGAGAAGCAGGATCCCTAAGCTGAACTCTCCTTAGTGCCTGTTCTCATATCTGTCCCAGACTCTTGGCATCCAGTGCATGGCACGGCAGTTGGCACAGGGATGTGTCAGTTCTGCCTCCAGCCCTGGGGAACAACAGCAGAAGGTCGTGGAGCTGTTGGGGAGAGTCCAGAGGAGGCCAGGGAGATGCTCCAGGGCTGGACCTGCTCTGGGGCCAGGCTGGGAGAGCTGGGGGTGTTCATCTGGAGAGGAGAAGGCTCTGGGGAGACCTGAGAGCCCCTTGCAGTGCCTAAAGGGGCTCCAGGAGAGCTGGAGAGGGACTGGGGACAAGGGATGGAGGGACAGGACAAGGGGAATGTCTTCCCACTGCCAGAGGGCAGGGATGGGTGGGCTATTGGGAAGGAATTCCTCCCTGTGAGGGTGGGCAGGCCCTGGCACAGGTTGGGCAGAGAAGCTGTGGCTGCCCCATCCCTGGGAGTGTCCCAGGCCAGGTTGGATGGGGCTTGGAGCAGCCTGGGCTGGTGGAAGGTGTCCCTGCCTGTGGCAAGGTGTTGGTACAAGATGAGTTTGAAGGTCCCTTCCGTTGAAACAATCCCAGGACTCCATGATTTGAGTTAAGAACTGAGAGATGAACAGTGGGCCTGCTGCAATCCCTGGAATTTAGAATGGGCTCCATCACGGTCTCAAAGGGTTCCTGATCTCTGCAGGAGCAGAAGGCACTTTGGCATTGTTTTGTGGGCAGTGCTTGGCTCAGCTACCCCAGCAGGACTCCGGTTGGAGTGCTCCTCTCCTTCCCCCCTGCTGGAGGCTCCTGCTGCCTGGAAGGATCCGTGGGATTCACACTAGAGGGTGCAGTGGTTCAACCAGAACCAGGAAACCTTCTGGGAGCAGGTTCTGCCTCCCCCAGGACTTTCCCTGCCAGGGCGCTGCCTGGCTGGTGTTGAGGCCTCCCAGCCCTGCACTGGGACACGTTTGACCTATTTAATCACATCACTCAATAAAGAACCTTCAAAAGCATCATTTTGGTGCCAAAGCAGGTGGGTCTCTGCACCAAGAGCTGCAGCTCAGATCCCTGTTTTCTGGGATAGTGCCTAGGAAAAAAAAGGATAACATCTAAAGGAGCAGCCTGCTAAGCATATTGATCCCAGACTGGGGCTGGCTTTGATGTTTGAGGATCACTGGTGGACTGGCAGGAACCCCAAAACTCCTGGTACAGCTTTGGAGGGTTGAAAGGAGCTTTTGAAAACAGAGAGTGGAGCTGGCCTTGGCAGGTTGTGGTGGGAGGAGGATGTGAACACGGCCAGATGGAGCAGAGGGGAGGTGGAAAGAGGAATTAGTGGGATGTAAGACTGTTCCCCCTTTTTTTTTTGCCCCATGCTCCCCATTCTAAACTTCCCAAGGCCTGGAGAATTCAGTGGTTCCTAATAGATAATCTGTAGTTTTCTGTGCCCCCAGCCACTCCATGCCCTCTGGAGAAGAGCAGGAGGACTGAGTTTTCCCTGTCTGGATGTGTCAGGAATTCCCTTTCCTTCCTCTCCAGCTCTTCTTCTTTCTTTTCCTTCTTTTGCAGCTCAGTCAATACAAACGTGTGTGGAGTGAGGAGGGAGCTGTTGTGGTGCCCTGGGCTGTAGGGCATGTGTGAGCTGGGCTCTGAAACAAAGGACCCTTGGCTTGGGAAGAGCATTCCCAGATTTTACCGCCTGGGTGGGAACAGGATGTGCCTGCTTGGAGGCTCCTGGAAGCTCCAGGCTGGCAGAGCACCCAGGGAAGGGCTGGAGCTCCTGCTGGGGGTGGGTATTTTCTGTGCAGGGCTGGGAATCTGGAGATGGCAAATTCTAAATCCTGACTTGGCTGAAGTGCTTTTTCCATCTCTGAGGCGACTGAAACCCACCTGCCTCAGAGCAGGATGAAAAGAGTATTGAATGTGTGTGAAGTGCTCTGAGAGCAGGCGGGGTGAGGGGGAGGGAACAACTGCCTTCAGTCCTAAAAGCGTCTCTTCAAGAGCTGCAGAGGGGGAAAATAGGTCTCTCTTTAAAGTCCAGGTGCTGAGTGTGCTGAAAGACATAAAAGAGGCATAATCCAGCTCTTCATGAATATCTGAAGGGAAGCAGCTCTTTGGTTTGCTGGGGTTCAGGAGGTGTTTGGGGTGGATGTTTTTGAACCCAGAGCAGAAGGTGGTGTCCTGGTCCTGGACCTCTGAGTTCTTTTGCCTGCTTTGCTGACAGAATCCTACAGTGTCCAGAGCTGGAAAGGACCCACATGGACCGTCCAGTCTGACCCCTGGCCCTGTACAGACACCCCAACAATCCCACCTTATCCCCCAGAGCATTGTCCAAAGGTTCCTGGAGCTCTGGCAGCCTCGGGGCCGTGCCCACTGCCGTGGGCAGCCTGCTCAGTGCCCACCACCCTCTGGGGGCAGAACCTTTCCCTGAGCTCCATCCCAGCCCCCCTGGCACAGCTCCAGCTGTTCCTTCAGGTCCTGACCCTTGTGTTCATCTGAGGTGGGAAGAGCCAGGCTTTCAGCACCCTCCTGAAGTGCTTTTCTCAGCAGCTTTTGAATCTGCTCCAAAGCACGTGGGGTGGTTTTGTTGCCGTGTGGATGTTCTGTCTGGTCGGGCAAGGCTTGGCAGGTGAGAGGTGGGTGAGATCTTTGGAAGGTGTGTGGGTGGGTTTGTGTGGTGCCATCCAGCGAGCAGAGGGTTGCACACAGGGAGCTGCTCAACACTGCTGGGCTCAGCTCAGGTGTGGAGAAATCCTTGGGCTTATTCCTCCAGCTTGAACTCTGGATGCTGTCACTGGGTCAGGGGAGCATGTGCCATGGCTGAGACCACGGTGATCCCCACAGAGCAAGCTGCCCAGGGCAGTGGGCACGGCCCCAAGGCTGCCAGAGCTGCAGGAGGGGTTGGACAATGGGACAGGGACAGGGTGGGATTGTTATGGTGTCTGGGCAGGGAGTGGACTGGATGGTTCCTCTGGGTCCCTTCCAGCTCAGGAGATTGTGGGATACTTGGTGAAATCTAAAGAGGCTCTTTAAATGTTAAACCCCAACTTGAATCACCCTCAGGCCACGTGTCCCTGTGGGATCAGGGCCATTGTCAGGTTCCTCACACAGCACTTTGCTGAGGGGCTGTGCTGGGGTTGGTGGGATTGCCCTTCTCTGACTCCCAGTGCAGTGCAGGTTCATTCCATGCATAGAAAGCATGAAAAAAAAGCTCTTTCCAGATGCATTTTCCTCCCTGTGGTCGATGTTGTGGAAGATCAGCCCTGGAAAAGCTTCTCTTCCTGTGTTGGCTACAGGGAAACAGCAGAAATGGAAACCCATGAGCTGCCTTTGGTATCACTTCCCTGAGAGAGGAAAGGGGGGGTTACTGTGGGTGCTGCAGCCCCTGCCCTGTGTGGGGGCATTAATTTTGCTTTGTGTTTGGGACAGTAATTACCAAACTGTCCCTGGTGGGGTTTATTTTTAACTCCAGTTTTGAAATGAGTAGTGAAAAAGCATCTGCTGGTGAAGTCAGGACACGTCTTTTCATGTTGTGGCTCCCCAGCCCGTGGGGATTGGTGGTCATTTAACTGAGCTGTGCCAGTGCTGTCCTGGGGGTGGGCAGCTGCAGGTGGGGGGTGTGCCACGAGGTTAGGGTGGGCTCAGAGGACACTTCAGTTCTTGGCCTTTCTGTGGCTGTGGGGAGGTTCAGCCTTGGGTGTCTCCCCACGCAGCTCTTCCTTGCTCCAGATGAAGACAGGAGGTGGGAGCAGATCTCCATGGGGGCAGGAGGTGGGAGCAGATCTCCATGGGGGCAGGAGGTGGGAGCAGATCTCCATGGGGGCAGGAGGTGGGAGCACATCTCCATGGGGGCAGGAGGTGGGAGCAGATCTCCATGGGGGCAGGAGGTGGGAGCAAATCTCCATGGGGGCAGGAGGGTTTGGAGGGCTGAAGTTGAGGGACCTGCCCGGTGCTGGGGGCACTGGAGCCATGCCAGGCTGGCGAGCTCCGGGTTCCTCTCCACCCACAGCAACCCTTCACCTGCTCTCACAGCATCTCTCTCTGTGCTGTTAAAGACTTTCTGAACACTTCCCCTGGTTATTATTATTTCCAGCTCCAGCCAAACCCCTGCCACGCCGTGTCGATGGGCAGCACAATTCCCTAATCCAGGCTTTTCCCATGGCACGTTCCTGTGCCGGGCGAGGCCGGGGCGGGCACCGACACGCAGGGCCAGGCCGTGTCCCTGCCCTGGGACCCCCTTCCCTGCTGGCACAGCATGGGCTGTGGGGCTGCAGAGCTGAAGGGGGGCCGGGCTGGGCTTGGGGGACACAGCAGGATGGGGGGATGGATGTTGAGGGCTCGTGGGGGCCATGCCGAGCCACGGGCAGCGTGTGCAGCTGGAGAGAGGGGACAGCAGGAGGGTGCCCAGGGTGGGGGTGTTTTGTGAAATAAAACCCCTCTAATCCAGTGAGGTTCTAGAGAGGAACGTTTATTCCAGGCCCGGGTGCATGGGGGATCGCTCCTCCAAAAACATGCCCCTGGTTGAGTTAACAAAGGGTTTCTATGCAACTAAGTTATACATATTCATTTTTCTTTTATGCATAAACATTATTTCCTTGGAGAAGGCGGGGTTATTATAATGAGCCTCAGGAACTGATTTCCATTTTCTCCGCCCCGGGCTGCTGCTTCTTGCCCGTGTGCTGTTCCTCCTGGGAATTCAGGGCAGGGGTCCCCAGGGGTCTTTAGGGATAAAGCAATGAGTCTTCCTCCTGTGAACTTTTTACCTTTTGCTCCAAACTGCTCCAAACCAGTCTTGTTGGCAACTGTAACTGGTCTAATTGGACTTATCTTGTCCTTTTGACATGTTTTCTGATTTACCATCGGGTATCCTGGCTGTTTTAATTGGTCCAAGAAGCTTTAGGCCTCTTGGCATGGCCCCTTTCAAGGACACTGTGTGAGTTTTGCTGCAGTGAATTTCATACTACTGAGCAAATTGCATGATAAGTATAAAAGCATAGAAAATAAGCATCATAATAAGCATCATTATAAGCCCTAGGTAAATGAGCATAAACAAAATAGGCATAAACAAAATGAGCATAAGTAGAATAAACATAGGCTCCCCCTTCCCCTCCTCAGGGGGCACAGCAGGATGGGGGGATGGAACCCCCGCACACACCGGCTCGCGGGGGCCGCACCGAGCCATGGGCAGCGTGTGCAGCTGGAGAGAGGGGACAGCAGGAGGGTCCCCGGGGTGGTGGGAGCAGCTCTGGGGAACAACAACGTGGCCAGGAAGCCCCCAGAGAAGCTCAGAGCCCAACGGAGCCGGCAGCAAAGGAGGTGAAGGCGGGACTGGGGAGGGAAGTCCTGCCCCGGTGTGTGCCGTGTCAGCACTCGTGGGGTGCCCTCGGCCCTGGCTGGGCAGGCCCAGCAGCTCCGGGCAGGCCCAGCATGAACAAGTACCTGCAGAGTTTGGGGAGCACGGGCACCTCAGGTAACTCTTGGGGAAGGTTTTGGCGGGGCCAACTCGTGTTTCGGGGGGAGCGACTGCTCCGGGGAGGAGTTCACGTGGTCCCTGTTGGTGTGGCAGGAGACCTGGCTCTTCAGGGTCCTGCCTGTGGGATCAGGGGCTGTGGCTCAGCTCAGTTCAGCTTCGCGGGGGGTTTGGATGTAGAAGGATTTCCATGTCCTTGTTTCCTCAGGCTCCTGCCTGTGGAATCAGGGACTGTGGCTCAGCTCAGCTCTGGGGGGTGTCTGGAAGCAGGAGGATTTCCATGTCCTTGTCTCCTCAGGCTCCTGCCTCTGGAATCAGGGACTGTGGCTCAGCTCTGGGGAGTTTCCTGCTGGAGGATTTCCATGTCCTTGTCTCCTCAGGCTCCTGCCTCTGGAATCAGGGACTGTGGCTCAGCTCAGCTCTGGGGGGTTTGGCTGCAGGAGGATTTCCATGTCCCTGTGAGCTTTGGGGTTTGGTGGGGAGGGGACTGTGCTGAGGAGGGTGGGCTGGCTGGGGGAAGGTGGCTGTGGAGCTGCAGGTGCCTGAGTCCTGCAAGATCTGCAGAGTTTTAATTTCAGCTTTGGAATTGTCTGAAACCAGCTGAAGTTTGCATTTTAACCCTTCGTGAGTCACTGCTGAAGTTTTTTAATGTCATGCAGCTTGAAAGGTAACGTGAGACAGCTTTCAGCTTTGTTTCTCAAAGTGCCCAGTTGTTGGGGTTTTTGTGGGTGTTTTTGTTGGGGTTTTTGGGGTTTTTTTGGTTGGTTGGTTGGTTGGTTGGCTTTTTTCACCCCAAATAGTTAAAGAAACAAGACAGGTGTTAAGAAGATAACTTATCTTGAGCAAACCAGAGAAAGGCTGGAAGTTAAATGGCTGTGGGTGTAGCTGCTTTTGTCCTTGCTGGTCAGAGTAAGTCTTCAAGGTGGGGTTGAATAGAGAGAATACACCAGAATACTTGAGATGTTTAAATATTCCTTTTTTTTTTTTTTTTGTCTTTTTGGAGAAGACTTGCTCTGCTAATTGAGTTTTGGAGTAGATCCTTAGTTTTGTCAATGTCTTAGACAGGGGATGTGGAAGTGTTTTCATGTTTTTTTGTGGTTTTTTTTTCTCAGAAATAGAAAAAACAAGTCTCTGTTAATTTATTTCTTTTTTTTTTTCCCTTCCAAACAGAATTTCTACTTTACTTGTGCTTTGAGGAATAACTTTAAAGCTGGAATGAGAGAGGGAAGGGAAAGTTCTCCCAAAAATCCAAACACTGACTTTGCAGATTAATGTGTTGTGGATTCTCACTGAGACCCTGAGCACACCAGGCCGTGGGGTGGGGTGGATTTTGGGTGCCCACCTTTGCTCTCTGGCACATGCCCCAGTTATGGTTCTCAGTTCTTTCCTAAGTTCTGGGAGAAATGTGCCAATGGAGTGATTTCCTCAGGAGAACACTCCCTTTGTCACAGGCATGGGTGCTGTTTTTCTGGGGTAGGTGGCACTGTCAGTGCTGGTGGCAGAGGGATGGCACTGATGGGGCTGGGGGGGCCCGACCAGCCTCTTCTGGCTCTGCCCGCCCTGGATTGAGCTGGTGAGGCTGTGGGAGGCACTGGCAGTTCCAGCTGGCCCCCAGGACTTCAGAGGATGAAGCTGCCACCTTCAGTGGCTTGAGGACCTTGTAGAGGTTTGTTCTGTTGGGGCAGAATTGCCCAAAGTTGTGTTCCCTGGAGTAAAACGAGGAGTGTGTGCTGTGTGCTGGTTGTCTGAGCTGCTTTGTGGGGTGAGCCCTGACAGGTTCCTGCTCAGCTGGTCCTTGGTAGTGTTTGGGAGGGACATGGCCAAGCTGGAGCTGCTCCCTGCTGGATTGGACCCACCCAGGCAGGACTGTGTGTCAGGGGAGCTGGGGACGGACAAGGGGAATGGATTCCCACTGCCCGAGGGCAGGGATGGGTGGGATATTGGGAAGGAATTCCTGGCTGGGAGAGTGGGCAGAGCCTGGCACACGTTGGGCAGAGAAGCTGTGGCTGCCCCATCCCTGGGAGTGTCCAAGGCCAGGTTGGACCAAAGGAGCAACCTGAGCTGGTGGAAAATATCCCTGCCCATGGCAGGGGGTGGGACTGGATGGGCTTTAAGGTCCTATCCAACCCAAGCCATTGTGGGATTCCATGATTCCTGGCAGCAGGCTGGGATGGGTGGACTGAGAAAGCAGCCTGAGGATTGTCCAGGGATGATTTCTGACTGTCCTTGTCCCTCAGTGTCATCCCCCTCCCCGTGCTGGTTGTGGCCCCTCTGGGAACCCCCTGCTCAGCCCACGGGCACAGGTGGCACCCGTGGCTCCAACAACACCTGGAGAAACCAGCCCTGCCCGAGAGCAGGAGCCAGCAGGGTTAAAAATACCCCTCTGTGAGAGATGACTCTTGGGGCTTTTCTCAGCCTGGCTAATGTCAGACTTTCTTTTCTCATGTGTGTGTCCCTTTTTCCACTAAAGAAATGACTTTATGGGGGGTTATGATGCATTTTGATGCTGTGGCATTAAACACCTCCCATGGAGCAGCAAATCCAAGGAAGGGGGTGCACAGGACTGTTCTGGCTCTAATAGCTCTCAAACTCTGCTTCCTGATGTTTCCTAGTCAGCACAAGGTTATCTCTGCTTTTAATACTTCATTTTAGTAATTAAATTTACTGTTTAAGAAGGCAAAGGAGGAGCAAAACCAAATTCTTAGGACTAAGGTTATATTTCAAGCTGAAGAGACATTTCTCTTGGCTCCCCTTCCCTGCCCTCCTAACCCATTTCCTCTGCATAATTACTTGAAATGCACTATTTTAAATCTCAACGTTAATTATTTCCAAGTGGTTGCATATTATTGTTAAATTAATTGTTGGGAATCTGTTTTGGGTCGTGGCAAACGAGCTCTGTGCCAAGAGCTGCCATTATTTTGGCTCTCTGTAATTCTGAGGAGTCACAGAGCTCAGCCTGCTGGCAAAGCCTTTCTGAGCAACATCTTGTTCTGGAGGGAGCACTGTGTCTTCTGTGAAGCATTAAAGGAAAAGCAGAAAATGCTTCTGCAGTGGTGCTGATTTTGGGGTGGTTGCAGAGGTTGGGGCTTCACTGAGTGCTGGCACAGTAAACACAAAGAGCTCTTAAACCAACAAAGCTGTTCTCATGATGTTCATCAAAAAGGCCTCTTGTTTTCATCCCCTCTCCAAAGAGTCCCCAAGCAACTTGCACCTTCCCCACCTCCCCAGGTGCCTCCCTTTGTTGAGGTGGCCCAGGGAAATGGGTGGCTTTGGCAGTGGCAGGTCTTGAGAATCACAGAATTTTTGAGGTTGGAAAAGTCCCTTCAGGTCACCAGGTCCAATCATCAGCCAGCGCCACCACCATAGTCACCCCTAACCCCTCTCCCCAGGGGCACATCCACAGGTTTTTGGAACATTCCCAGGGATGGGGACTCCATCACTGCCCTGGCAGCCTCTTCCAGTGTTTGACAACCCCTTCCATGAAGAAAGTTTCCCAATATCCAACCTCAACCTCCCCTGGCACAACTTGAGGCAGTTTCCTCTCTTCCTGTCCCTTGTTCTCTGCAAGCAGAGCCTGGCCCTGACCTGGCTCCTGATCCAGGGAGTTGGAGAGAGGGAGAAGGTCCCCCTTCTCTCCAGGCTGAGCCCCCCCAGCTCCCTCAGCTACTCCTGCTGCTCCAGCCCCTTCCCAGCTCCATCCCCTTCCCTGGACACTCTCCAACCCCTCCGTGTCTTCTTTGTCATGAATTGTCACCAAGGAATGTTCACTTGTCTTCGGGCCTGTGCTGGTCCCTCTGCAGCTTGGCCAGCAAAGCTTTTTGTTTTGAATTCCCAATTGCTGTAAATTTGGGACCTTCTGATTTTTGCCACCTTTCTGTCTGGCAGCAGCAGCTCAGTGGCTCTCTTAGGTCTGGAAAGAAGGAGTGGGTTGTCATCCCATTGCCCAGAGCAGCTGGGGCTGCCCCATCCCTGGAAGTGTCCGAGGCCAGATTGGAGCAACCTGGGCTGGTGGGAGATGTCCTTTCCCATGGCAGGGAGTGGCATTGGATGGCCTTACCAACCCAAACCACTCTGGGGTTCTGTGCTCCACATTCAAGAGCTGAACTCCCCAAACCTGCAGCTTTACATGACGCATCACACACTGGGGCTTTTCTGCATTTAAAGCCTCTCAGGGCTGTGTCGTGGGAGGCTGCTGGAAAGAAAAAAAAAAAAGATATTTTTTTTCTCCAGAGTGATTCACTGTAAAATAAGTTTTACCATCCCAAGGGTGACCTTGTCCTCCCATTCTTCTTTAATGTCAGCTTTGTTTACTGCCCTCACCTGTTGTCCAAACTAGAAGGACCAGTGTGCAGTGAGGAGTCGCTGGATTAGAGGAGCTCTGTAATAAACCAGCCCCACCTCCCAGCTGAGGCTTTGTGTGCCACAACCAGCATGACAGTAACCTGGAAAAGACACAAAAAAGTCTGTTTTTTGGGGCAGAATCCTCTTTTGTGGTCTGTGTTCTCTGTGCTGGGGTGGCTGACAAAGCACAGCTCGGGTCGGTGTGTTCGGAAGCAGCTCTGGGTTGGATGAAACCCTCACTGAGGCCCTGTGGGAATAATAATAGCTGTGTTTGGGGAGTGCTGAGGGGAACTTTGTGTGTCTGAGGAGAGGAGTATTTCACATGTCTGAGGTACAGGAATTTATTTATTAAGATGGTCTGTGCTTCAGAGTGCCCTGACTGCAGCTCAGTTCACCATCCTCTAAGGAGTTGGCATCTCAAGTCTCGTTATCTCGCGATTGCCAAAGGACAGTGTAGACTCTGTTACAGAATCTCCTGAGCTGGGAGAGAGCCCCAAGGATCAAATCCAACCCCTGACCCTGCCCAGACACTTTCAGCTGTTCCCCTAAAATGTGCTAAACTTAAGGGTTCAGTCTTGATTCAGAGGAGAATAGGTGACTCCTCAGCTGGTCTTCTCTGCCACCACAGGGCTCCTCTTTCCCCAAGAGCTGAGAGGTGGTGGGTGTGGAGGGCTCTCTGCTCATTACCAGCTCTTAGGTTAATATTTATATCTAATAATCCTGATAATCTGGACACACACTTGCCTTGCTGCTGCTGTTGCCTCTGGGTTTGCTCCAGGTTTTTCCCGTGTTACTTGCATTGCTTCCTGGTTTCTGAGTAGGTCTTGGAACCTGTCCAGTGTCCACTGTCCCTGGTTTGCCACCTGCTGCCTCTTGCCTCGTGTCAGAAAAGGGAAGAGCATCCACTGGGTTTGGAAATGCCCTTTGTGTCATCACTGAAGCTCTTTGCAACAGCTGGAGGGGAAGTGGTTGCAGAAATATCCCCTTGTTCCTCTTTGCCCCTGTTCCTGGCAGTCCTTGGGGAGGTGCTGGCACCTCACTGGGATTGCCCAGAGTCCCTGCTCAGTCAGGAGCCAATTGCTTGGGAAGAAAACTTGGCAAACCCAAGGGCTAACAAGGATTTTCTGAAACCACTGCCTTTGTTTTACCCTCCCTTGCTCTGCTTCCTCAGGGGCCAGTTCTGCCAACTGCTGGACAGGTTCTGTTCCTGTTATCAAAGGAGGGTGTGCAGGTGTGGGTCCTCTCTCACAAAAAAACAAAGTCACCCCCAAAAAAGCCAAAACAAACCATCACCTAAACCCTCAGTCCTCTGGGAATGGTGGAATTGGCTCCTTTAACCCTGTTTCTGACTAACAAGAAATTCTCTCATCCCTCTTAGGCCCGAGAGGACTTTATTTTGGTTTTAATCTCTGTGTTTATTTGATATCTGCATATCCACGTTGGAAAGGCAGTTTGACTGCTGTCCTTGTAGGGAAGAACACGGGGTTCCTCTGGGATATTGGCATCCAGAGCCACTGTGGTAAAACAAGGCCTGGGAACAGCTGAGGGTCAGAAGCAGCTGTTGCCACACCTGCAGCTCCTGTCAGTTTGCTGGGTGAGTTGTTGGTGTTAGAATTGGGGTTGGGGTTGGAAAGGACCTGAAAGCTCCTCCAGGCCCACTCCTTTTCACTGTGGGTTGCAAAGGAGAGCCTGGGCTGATGGCTCAGCATTTATGCTTGGGACAGCTGCCCCTGTGTCCTCTTGGAGATGAATGTCACCAGATCAACTTTCCAGCTGTGACATTGTCCCTTGGGCGGGTTCCTTTGGCATTCCCATGTAGTTCCTTAGGGTGGATCGTCTCCAGACCTCTCCTGTGGAGCTGTGGGTGGAAGAACTGTGCAGCCTGGCCAAAGCACATCCTCAGGACTTGAGTGGACAGGGGAGTGTCAGGAAAGGGGGATGTCCTGGGTGTTCAGTGTCCCTGTGTGGAGGTTGGTTGGGTGGGTGAGTTGTGGGGCCTGTTGTGGTTTTTCCTTACCAGCAGCACTTGCTTTGCCCCAGATAAGGCTGGTTTTCCTGCAGCTGCCATGAGAAACACTGAGCTTTGAGGAGTATTGGAGGCTTTTGATGGGCTTTGGATGTTGGCATTGAGAAGTGAGAACCTGGTCAACATCTTCTTCTGGAATCCTTTCCACCTTGGTCACTCTGTTGAACAGATAGTTCTGTGCACACTCAGCTCCTCTTGGCCCTAATACTGTGGTTATTCTTTGGTGCCCCAAAGAATATTGAATTTATAGAGCTTTTCCATGAGCAGCAAAAGCACTTTGTTAATAGATCTTTAGTCCTGGGAGTGGTTTGTGCTGTCTAGTCTAGTGGAGGCACTGATGGTTTTTGGTGTCCAATTTTCATTTACTCTGTGGTGCCAGAGTGAGGCTTTTGGTTGTCATTCAGGATTGGGTTTTGATCAGAGCAGACCTTAAAAAAACCCCTCTTTTCCTCCAAAGCAAACTTTCCTGGGATTGCTGGCAGTCAGTGATTTCCCATTCCTTTTTTCCAGAGCGAGGATATGATCCCTACAATCCCGAGCTCCCCAGGGCCTCTCTGGAGGTGGAGGATGGTGCTCTGGCTGACATCACAGACATGGCACCTGGAATTCTGGAGCTGGAGCTGGTCAACAAGGCCATCGAGGCGGTGAAGAACGAGGTGGAGAGAGAGCAGAAGAAGTATGAGGAGCTGCTGGAGACCACGAAGGAGTTGGGTGGCGCCGAGGGCTCCTCACTCCTTTCCAACTCCCCCGTGTCGGCTGCTGGGACACCAAATGACTCCTTTGCCTCCTTGGAGTACAACCCAGGGAGCTACAACTTCAGCAGCAACTCAGACTACAACCCCACCCCTCTCACCGCTGCTGCCCGCTCCAGTAAGTACACCCTGGAGTCCTCCCGAGCCAAGGGGAGCTCCCTGGAATACATTCCCAAGGCTGTAGCACAGAACAAGAAGTACAGTAGCACTGTCACCAACAATAAGTATGTGATTGATGACTCTAAGCCTTCCACAGACCTGGAATATGACCCCCTTTCCAATTACTCAGCCAGGCTTCTGAGCAAAGGCACAGCCAAGGAGCCAAAGGGGGCCAAAAGGGAAAGGGGGTGTGATTATGAGGAGTCTTACTCTCCCTCACAGAAGAGGTTCTGTGAAGATCCCGATGACGACGAGGTGGTGGCCAGGTTCTCCTCCTCTGAGGATGAGGCTGACGTGGAATATAAAGCAGCTTCTGGAAGTTCACCATCAAAAGCTGGTTCTGAAAGTGAATCCAACAATGAGTTCTCCAGCAAAGAGCTGAGCACCAAAGTGGATGGCTTTGCTTGCCGGGATGGCAGAGAAGCAGCACAGCGTGGCAAGGGTGACCTTCTGAGTTCGCAGAAGAATCTTGCCAAGAGCTTACCAGACAAGAACACAAAAGCAGTGAAATCGTGTCCTGGTAAGAACAGCCAGGAAATTGAGAGTAAAAACAAAGACTCAAAAGATAAAACTAAAAGGAAGAAATCAGATGTCAGTAAAACACCAGGGCCTGGTGAGGCCGGGAAGAAGGAGAAGAGTAAAAATGCAGACAAAGACAAAGTGCTGAAGAAAGAAGAAAAATTGAAAAGCAAGAATGAAGAGAAGAACTGCAAAGATAAAAGTGGCAAAGTGAAAACAGATGGGAACCTAAAGAAGCCTGAAAAGCAGAAGTCAGACAAAGTGGATGGGCTTAAGAAAGAAAAATCCAAGTCCACCACCAGCAGCAGTTCAGGAAAAAGCAAGACCGAGGGTGTCACCAAAGGCTCCGGCACAGAGAAAGTGGGGAGTGGCAAGAGGGACTCACAGGGCAGAACTGGGCACGTGAAAAACGGGCAGGAAAGCTCCGGCAGGAAATCCAAGGAGAAAGGGAGCAAAGGGAGCAAAGCTGCGGGCCTGGAGCGCCCCAAGGGCGAGGTGGGGCCTGCGGGGAGGGGGGAGAAGGGCCGGGAGAAGGTCCGGGAGCAGCAGCGGAGGCGCCTGAGCCACGTGGACCTGTTTGGGGACGAGAGCGGGGACGAGGACAGCGCCGAGCGGGGCCGGGCTGGGCCATCCCCTCCCCTTGGCAGCAGCTCCGACTCGGAGGGCACATCCTCGGCCTCTGACAGTGGTGGGGATGGAGCCAGGAGAGCCAAACGCTCCAGGAGGGCCAGGGCAGCTTCCTCCTCTTCCTCCTCCTCCAGCGACATCGACTACTCGATGCTGGAGAAGGACGTGGACTTCGAGTCGGACCCCATGGAGGAGTGTCTGAGGATCTTCAACGAGTCCACGGACGTGAAGACCGAAGACAAGGGAAGGCTGGGGAAGCAGGTAAGGGGTGCTGGGCTGGGGGGTTGGTTCTCTGCCCTCCCTGGGTCACAGGAGTCTGCTCGGGGTCTGTGGTGTGGCTCATTTCAAGGAGCTGCAGAGGCCTTGGAGGGAGACTCCATGTGTTGCAAGAGTGTCATCCTTGGCATGACTGAGTGCTTGGAAGAGTTAGCAGCTGAATTTTCCTGCTGGATTGAAAGTTGCTGGAAAGTGTAAGGATCCAGTTCCCTTTTGGCCTTCAGCTGTCAGGGTTCTCAGGTACTTCTGTCTCCATCTGGCCTGACCACCACGGTGGCCAGGATGGCTGGAGAAAAGGCTTCAGAGAGCAAGTTTTGGGGGTTTCAAAGCTGAATTTGCCAGTGTGGGCTGTCCCTTCTTGTTGCTGCAGAGTTAAGGACCATAGTGGTAGAACCCAGACAGTGTGTTGGTGCAACTCTAATTGCTGGACTGGACACCTTGAAGACTCCTCAAATTGCTGTTTCCTATTTTAAATTCCTACTACAGGTAGTTTATGAGGCTCTCTGGGTACCTCGTGGGTGGTACAAACATGAAATGGAGGGTAAAATTCCTTCCCATGATCTGAGAGGTTTCAGACTAAGAAGTTAAAACACCAGTATTTAAATAAAAAGGCTTTGACTGGGGTGGTCCCTGGAGGATGCAAGACCCTCATTTTTGAAGAGTAGAACAGAAAGGAGCCCTGACAACAAGAGAGACAGTGAGGAGCTGGAACATGTCCAGGGAAGGGAACGGAGCTGGGAAGGGGCTGGAGCAGCAGGAGGGGCTGAGGGAGCTGGGGGGCCCCGGCCTGGAGGAAAGGAGGCTCAGGGGGGACCTTCTGGCTCTCCCAAATTCCCTGCCAGGAGTGGGGAACCAGGGGAACAGGAAATAGGGACAGGAGGAGAGAGAACAGCCTGAAGTGCCAAGGGAGGTTTAGATTGGATATTGGGAAATTTCTTCATGGAAGGGGTTGTGAAGCATTGGAAGAGGCTGCCAGGGCAGTGGTGGAGACCCCATCCCTTCAAAACACCTGTGGATGTGCCCTGGGGTTGGTGGTGACCATGGTGGTGCTGCTGGGCTGACTGTTGGACTTAGTGATCTTAGAGACCTTTTTCAACCTTAGCAATTCCATGACTGTCAGCGTGAAAGGCTGGAAAGCAGCTCCTGGCAGTGATCCTCCCACTCCACCTGAGGCAGGGCAGCAGGAGCAGATGGAATTCATCCTTCACCCCCTGACACCCCAGTCTGATGGGGCAGTGAGACAAACCCTTGGTCTGGGAGCAGCTCCTGGGCATGGACAGGGAGGTGTGACCTGCTGGCAGACCCAGCACGCTCAGATTCTGTGGCTGGGATGGTTTTGGAGTTCAGGGATTTGGATTGGAAAGAGCTGTGGAAGTGAAAGGTGAGAAATTTGTCAGCATTGAGAAAACCCCCCAAAGTTGTGAGTGGTGTCCCCCCTGTGACTGTAGTGCAGGGTCAGCTCTGCTACCTGGGAGGCTCCACGGAGTCATGGAGTGGTCTGGGTTGGAATGGACATCAAAGCCCACCCAGTGCCACCCCCTGCCACGGGCAGGGACACCTCCCACCAGCCCAGGTTGCTCCAAGCCCTGTCCAACCTGGCCTGGGACACTTCCAGGGATGTGGCAGCCACAGCTGCTCTGCCCAACCTGTGCCAGGGCCTCACCACCTTCCCAGGGAACAATTCCTTCCCAGTATCCCATCTCTCCCTGCCCTCTGGCACTGGGAAGCCATTCCCTGTGTCCTGTCCCTCCAGGGCACTGGGAGGGGCTTCATGTGACAAAACCAGGTGCCTTCGGTGTGCTGGGACAGGGAGGGGACACCAAGGACAAACATGTCCCTCCAAGGAATTGCCAAGTGGCTTCAGCTGCAGCTGTCCTGCATCCTAAAGGTTCTGGAGGAACTGGGACCCCACCAGAGTTCCAGTTAGTCCCGGTTTAGACCCCCTCACCCCCAGCCATCCTCCCTTTGGGGTGGCTGTCGTGAAGGAGGGACAGGTGAGCACAGCAGGAGCCACGGCCAGGGGGGAAAGGGCAGTTCTTCCTCCCGGGATTGATGCACTTTTGACTCCTCCTGTGATTGACTTCTGCTCCTAAAGCACATCAGGAACCAGTGCTGATGGGTCACTGGGAGGGTGAAGTGGCTGTGAACAGCTCTTGGATTCAGGACCATCCATGTGGGGAGGACACAGAGCATTGGAGAGGTCAACTTTTGGGAAGAGAACTTGGAGTTTCAAAGCTTTTCTGAACTCTCTGGTACTAATGTGCCCAGTCTGGGCTCAGGGAACTCTGTGATGATGACAATTAAAGACCTTTTTTACATTCCCCCCAAATTCCTGGGCAGAAGGAATTATAAATCAGTTCAGTGTGATGGTTTTCTTCTCAACTGTTAAGCCTTACGTGTGTAAAATTCAGCTGTTCTTTCTTCAGTGTTTAGTAGAATTCCCAGCTGGGAAAGAACTCGATTTTAGGGAGGGGGAAATAGAATTTTTCTCTTTTTTTCTCAGTTTAAGTGAAAATAGTTGAAGGACACATAATCTGTAGTGGGAATTACTAATCCCTGAATTCAGAAAGGGCTGAACCACTGCAAACAGGTAACTGTGGCCTGGAGTGGCAGAGCTCAGCTTCCATCCCTGCTCTGGGATTGAACTTCCCACTGGGAAGGGAGGAGCACTGGAGATCCCCTCACCTGGGAGATGGGGGGCTGTGAGGAGGTACCTGCTGGGTGGGATTGCTCATGGGGAATTTTGTTTTGGCTGGAATAATTTTTGGCTGGAGCTCGTGTTTTGTGGTCTCAGTGGTGTGTCAGGGATGGACATCAGGGAAAGAACACTCAGGGACAGGGAGGGGTTGTTGGAGTGTCCTTGTGGATCCCTCCCCACTCAGGATATTCCAGGGTTCTCTGAAGGTGCAGGGCAGTGTGGTGCTTTTCCACCAGGAATTATGGCTTTGGGGGAGGGTTTATTGGGGATGTCACTGGATGAACAGCCTGGAGTTCCTGGAGAGCCAAGTGGTCCAGTGGGAAGGGCTCACCCACAGAGCCCTCGTGGTGGTGGACAAGCTCACCCCAAGTGGAGTCTGAGCTCCTCCCCAAAGCCAGCCTTGGGCTCTGTCTCTGAATTTCAGGGGCTCCCAGGCCCCTCCCAGAGCTTTGCCAGGGGTTGTGGTGGGAAATCCCAAGTGGGATTGCCTGGAGAGGAGCTGGAGTTTGGCAAAATGCCCCTGGGAGGTGTGTTTGGTACAAACGACCAGCCAAGTGGAACTGGGAGCAGATGTTCCAGTGGTTCCCCCTGTCCTGGGAGCAGGTCTGAGGTGGGAGCTCAGGCTGGCTTTGACTGCAGAGGGGCTGTTCCCTCCTCCTGGGGTTCTGGGTGTTTGTCTCCTCACTTCCTGCATGTCAGCTGTGGATAAACCTGCAGGGAAGCCTTTCCCCAGAGGTGGAATGAGGCCACTGTGGTTTGGGTGTGAGGGCCAACCCGGGGCAGAAATGAGTCAACCCTCAGGTTCTTAAAAAAGCCAACCCAAAGAGCCCTGGATTTTAGGGATGCCAGGAAGAGGAGAGGTGTGTGAGGGGCTGGCAGGGCAGGGGTGTTCAAGTCTCCTGGGGCAGGTAAGGGCTGCCTGGAGTTGGGTCAGTCTTTCCCTGGCACAGCTCATGGAGTGGAAGCTGTCACTGCTGTTCCTTGGCCTTTTTGGTGGCTCCTTTTTGGGGTCAGACCAAGGTTTGTGTCCATCGCCCCATGTTCTCCCCTGCCCCCTGCCAGGCTGACCCCAAAGGAGCCTTTCACAGCTCCCTGCTGGGAGGGATCTTCAAGCCTGTTCTTTTGTTTTCCAGCCATCCAAAGAGGAAGCAAATGAAGAAAAGACAGAAGATAATTTAACTACCTTGTTTCCTGGCCAAAAAAGAAGGATCTCTCATCTTGTCAAACAAGGAAATGTAAGTGCAGATTTAGAAGCAGAAGTTTAGTGAGGGTTTTCTGTCCTGACCCTGGAAAAAGCTGCACTCCCAGGGCCAGGCAGGGCATGTGAGTTGTTTGTGCTGGAATCAGTCTGCATTACTTGGATTTTCTAATTTCTTAATAAACCCCTTGTTAAGGCAGCTGTTAAAATGGCAGCAAAACTAATGAAATCTGATAAAACCAAGGGTAAGCTGTGGAAGGGTGAATGGATTCTGCAGTTTGTACCCTTTGGGAGGGGCTGAGATGTTCATTTTCCTCCAGTATAGCTTCATTCAGTCATTTAGATAAAAATTAGCTGGGCCCAAGGTCAGTCTGTGTCTGGTTGAGCTTTTCTGTGTCTTGTGGGCCTAAAAGCTGCAGGAATTTTGTCAGATGTTAAAAACCATCCCATTACATCTGTTCTGAATCAGCCAAGAGCTCAGCAGTATCTGTTTGGATCCTCTTCTTTCCCAGTTGTGAAAATAGAGAGGAAAAGAGTTAAAACAAAGGAAAAAGAGGCCAGGAAGACATTCTGATTTTTTCATTCCTTTCTCCCTGGGATTTTAATTCATGTTTTCTCTGAGGGTTTAATATGTTTCCCTCCAGGTGCTGAGCACAGATTAGTTTTATGTTCCAGCAGGATGAGAGTGGAGACTTACACCCTGATTGGAGCTCGATAGTCCAAATTAAATGTTCTTCCTTCCCTCTCTGCCTAGGAAAGGTTTTTTTTTGCTTTTAATAATTTGAGGCCCTGAGGTCAATACACTGTATTTTATTTAACTACATGTCTTCAGCCAGTTCATGTGCTTTGATAAGGGCCTTTTCTTCCCAAGTGAAGAGATAAGAGACTGGAGCAAATGGCTTGGAAATTCATTAACTCAAATATTTATCGGGAAGAGGCGCCTTTTAGGCATGTGCAAACCTTTAAATATATTTTCTTAATGTGACAGCTGAGCCCAAAATGCTCTCCAAAGCTGTGAGCCCCAGCACAGGCCCTGCTTGGGCAAACAGAGCCCATGTGGTAAGCTCCGGAGCAGCTGCCGTGGGCAGCCCCAGGGCTGCCAGTCCCTGGAGTGTCTCAGCTCCTCTGTTCAGGAGGGGCTGGGAGACCACTCAGAACTGAGCCTTGTGCTCTGCCTTGTCCCTCCAAGTGGGATATTTGCTGAGTCTTGCTCGTGGTTTGTAGCTCAAGGACTGGGCAGGCAGGAAGGGGAGGGAGCCGAGGTCGGGTTTGGCTGCTGGGGGGGGGGAAATGATGCGCCCCAGGAATTGGAGGAGGTGAGGCACAAAATGAGTGGCCTGTCATTAGGAAGTCTGTCATTAGAACTGAAGGTCTCACAGCACTCAGTTTGGTATCCAGAAGCTGGTGTCAGCATCAGAGGGCAGGAATGCAGGAGCTGCCAGCTTGCCCCCAATTTGCAGCCTCAGAAACGCCGTGTTACGTTGCTCCTTCTCTGCTCCTCACATTCCAAAGGTTATTAAGAGTGTGGAGAAGTTTGTGCTGCTGCTGCTTCTCTTGTATTTCTGCTCTTGGAGAACTTCTCTGTTTGCTGACATAATTTCTGGCACTTTTCCTGCAGCCTAAATTTGAGCATCAGAGGAAGTGCACGTGGAACCTGTTTGTGCCAGTGAGGTGGCTCCTGAAGTGGGTGGGGACAGAGCCTGTTTGAAATTCAGAGCTCAGTTTGTGTAATGCCCTGACCCCATAAATACACAGGAAATAGTTCCAGGACCTGGCAGGAGGGTGCAGAGAGGTGGGAGCTGCTGTAGGGCAGGGCTGGATGCAGAGGGGCTGCAGGGGGAGAGCTCTGGGGCTCAGAGGGCACTGGGCACCCAGTGGTGCTTCTTCACTGCACCCAAACCAAAGGAGGCAGCACACCGGTGTGCCAGTGCAAGGCCCAGTGTTGGCAGAGCCCAGAAGTGGGGTGGGCACAGGCATGGGGGGCATCACACCATTTAGAGCAGTTCAGATACCACCTGCCAACCCAGGCACGTGCCGGGTTCCCGGGAGGTGACTCATTAATGCTTTTGGTGGCTGATTGGGACTCTGTGCTCTGGAAGACACTTGGCTTCTCCTCCTCTCAGCACCCTGTGCCTGCCAACAGAGGGGGGTGAGGAGAGGGTGGGGAGGGGGGTGGGTGGCAGGCAGAGGGGAGGGCAGGGGTGCTCACAGCTGTGTGTGTGTGCAGGCAGAGCCCCCGAGCAAGCCCCCCGTGCGGCCGGCGCGGCTCCCCACGGCCCAGGAGGTGTGTTACCAGAGGATCCAGCTGGCCCAGCAGCAGGCAGCACAGCTGGTCCAGCAGCAGGCAGCACAGCAGGCAGCACAGCAGGCAGCACAGCCGGCTGTGGCCGTTCAGAAGGCCTCTCTCTCTTTGCCAGGAGAAAAGAGGAGGATTGCCCACGTGCCAAACGCCGCCCTCGCCGCAGCCGCCAAGCACAGTAAGCCAGTGGGGGGATTGGGGGGCACCATCCTGTGCTCCCCCCAGGCAGACACGCTGCCTGCTGTTCACGTTCCTCCTGGGTGGGTGTGAAGCTGTCGGGAGATGGGCAGCACTGGCCATGACTTGTGTCTGTGGTGGTGGTGACCACAGGGAGGTCTTCCCCTGAGGAATTCCATCCTGTTCTGAACAGCAGCAGGCACGGCATCCCTGCTGCCCTCCCTCACTTCAGCCTTTTCTTTTCCTGTTTCTTCCTTGGTTTGGGTTTGCTCCTCATTCCCTCTGCCATTTTAGCCTTTAGAGTTGGCAGGAGCAGGAGGGAAGTGCTAATTAACGCTGATTGCTGTCCCTTTGTAGGCAGGACTCAGCACTGATGTGACTCAGTCAGTGCCTTGCAGTGACAGTCACCTCTTTAAACTCTGCTGACTCAGTTACCCCAAACCAAACAGAAATGAGGCACCTTTCCTGGCAGAAGGTTCCTTCAGCCCTGCCTGGAAGGTGCTAAAATCACCCAATTTGTATCCCTTTGGAGACCTGGATTTGAAAAAAATCACAGCTTGCAGCGTTGGCCTCTGATAGTGAGTCCTCGTGGCAGCCTGGAGCCCATGGCAGGATTTGTACCTGGGTGTATTCTGCTCTCTGCAGGCCTTGGGAGCAGCAAGACAACTGTTGCTGGCAAGAGTGGCACACCTTCCAATGACTCTGAAGCCCCCACCCTCCCTCTCAAGGCTTGCACTTTAGCTGGGATGGCTTCCAAGACCACCAGCACCATCGTGCCCAAAAGGGTAGCCCACGTTCCCACCTTACAGGTAAGGGGAGTTTGAATTCTTTCCTGCCATTCCCTGTTGAGGGTGGTGTGTCTGATTGTGCTGTTCCAAACTTAGCACTCCCTGGAAGTGGTGTTTTAGTTCCCCCTGGAATTGGTGCTTTGGTTGGGTTGATTAAATGGATTTGTTTCTTCCTGTGTTTTTCCTCGATGGCATGGTATAAAAAATTAAACACTCCTGGGGTAGGATCTTAAAAAGGCAGAGCTGCTTCAGGTCTGCTCTGATCTCTCTCAGTGTTGACCAGTCCTCCAGGCTGAGCCCTCCCTGCTCACTGCCCAGGTGGGAAGGGCTGGGGCAGGGACTGGTCAGAGCCTCTGGTGTGCAAAAGGCATGGATGGATTAATTACCTTCCCTGGCTTTGTGGGTTATGAATAATGTCCCAGTGTGACCTAAACAGTGAAATGTGCTCATTGAATTCGTGCTGGTGTTAATATTTAGGGGAAAAAACTATTTGGTTGGTTGGTTTGCCTTTTTAAATGTTTTTTTTTATTGTGGGGTGCCTGCCCAGCCTTCAGGTGATTTTGCTGTGAGTTCCTTAGCAAAGAAGTCACTTAGCAAAGTGACAGAACAAGGGGAAAGGACCTCAAGATGAGGGAGGTAAAGGAGAGCAGGGATAGGTGGGATATTGGAAAGGAATTCTTCCCTGGGAGGGTGGGCAGGCCCTGGCACAGGTTGGGCAGAGCAGCTGTGGCTGCCCCATCCCTGGGAGTGTCCATGGCCAGGTTGGGCCAAAGGAGCAACCTGGGCTGGTGGAAAATATCCCTGCCCATGTCAGGGAGTGAGACTGGATGGGCTTTAAGGTCCCTCCAGCCCAAACCATCCCATGATTCTGTGGTTCTCCATGTTCCTTCTTTCCCCATGAGCACTGGGAAACCTGTTACACACTGAGACAGCTCAGAGTGGAGTCCTCCTGGAGCAGAGTGGATGGCAGGAGTGGGGTGGGTGCCAGGGCTTGACTGAAGATACCTTTATTGATGAGATCTTGTGTCAAGACGTGCTCTGATTGTGCCTGTGAGCGTGAAAAGTCTTTTCCTGCTTCCCCCACCCAAACAGCCACCATAGAACTCACAGCTGATTAAAAATAGAAGAAACAACTGGAAGGATAAAATATTTACCAGTTATAGAGGTGCTTAAGGGTATCATATCAGAGACTGAGAAAATATATATATTTAGTTGAAAGCACAGGGCATCCAAGTGGAAGTCTGGGGGAAATGATTGCCTTTCCCACTGAGGCAGGACCAGTGGCTCCCCTTGGAACAGGCTCACATCTCAGAGAGATGTTTTTATTCCAGATTGCAGCAGATGGTTTGGTTCAGGGATGTCTCTTGAGTGGGATAGAGATCAACTGAGAAAACAACTGTGTGTTTTAGGGGGGAATGTACAGCTTCCTCTCTGAAAAAGAGGCAGATTGTGTGATTTGGGGAATAAGGTGGTGTGAAATGAACAGCTGCAGGGGTAGGGCTTAACTCAGTCCAGCATGAAGGTCCTGTTGAAGGGGGAAATCCTTTCAGGAACATCATGATTGGCTTTAAACAAGGAAGAAAACCCCCAATGCAGTGAAGTCACAGGAATCCCACAGGAGGTGGGATGGTTCTGCTGGCTGCCAGCCTGGCAGGAAGGGCCTCCCCTTCCCTCCTCACAGCCAGAGGACCAAAAACCCTGTTTGTCACGACACCCAAAAGTGCTGTCATGTGGTCTCAGCTCCAGTTCAAGGCGTGGGCTTGGTACCATCCTGCTGCTGAACTCCTGGTGGGAATGTCAGCCCTTTCATGCCCTGGAATGCTGTGTGTGCATGGAGAGCTGTGACTGGGGCCACTGGAGTCCTTGGCTCCTGGGTGAGGTGCAGAATGAAACACAGGTGTTTTTTATGGTTTAAAATACTGAAGGTGGCACAGAAGCTTCAAGTGGTATTTTTAGTACCAAAACCGATGCAAGTTATGTTTAGCTTTGGGCAGATTTTCAGAAAGGAAGTCACACCACTATTAATAACAGCAGGAAATGGGAGAGACTCAGAGCCACTTCCTGGAGCCTGACCAGCCTCTCTCTCTCTCTCTCTCTGTCTCATCCCCAGAGTGCCAGCTTACAGAGGCCTGTCATTCCCACCGAATTTGGTGCTAAAGTCCCAACAAACATCCGACAAAGATATCTCAATCTCTTCATTGATGAGTGCCTGAAGTTCTGCTCCTCCTCCCAGGAAGCTTTTGACAAGGTCTGTGCAGGTCCTGCTTCTTGGGAATCGAGTTTGCAGCAGGGAAGAACATCCTCTGCCTTGGGCAAGACCTGGAATTGTAACAAGTCCAGGAAACTGGCTTGGGTTTGTGCTTGCAGAAACTTGGGGTGGGAACTGGATGATCCCCAAGGTCCCTTCCAGCCCAAACCATTCCATGACTGTGAAAACTCTCCTATCCACATCCAGTTCTGCAGAGCAAACTGGCAATAAATAACTCCAGACTGCACAGCAGAAAGTGGAATTCCAGTGGGGGCTTCCAGTAAGAAATCCCACCTTTCCCATCCTTTGGGAAGCTTGCCTGATCTGTGTTAATAACCCCAGAAGAGGAATGCAGAGCAATGTGCATTATGGGCCAGCTGGGCAAAAAGCCCTTTTGCTCTGGTCCAGCAGGAAGCACCTCCTGGACTTGAAGTGCTGAGCACAGGGAAGTGTCTGAGATAGATATCATTGGTTGTGAATTATTCCTTGCTGCTTAGGAAGGCTTTTAAGGAGCTTTTTAAGGAGCCTTCAGGCAGTGGGAACAGTCCGGTGGGATTTCCAAAAGCTGAGTTGAGCCAGTGATACATTTCATTGGAAAACTTTGGCCATTAATGTTAGTTGGGAAAACCACTGTGTGGTGTGTTCTGGAACCAAAGCAGATGCCACAAGGGTTTCTCTTGTGGGGTTTCGCCCTCACAGCTCCCTGGAGGAAATGTTCCTCTTGCATCCCAGGGGTAAGGTAACCTTTTGCCAAACTTCCTTTTCTTACCAGTAAAGGTCTTGTACTGCACCAAAGTGGGAAGACCAGAATTGCTTTGTTTAATCTCTCAGGGCAAGTTGCCCATGAAAATGCCTTTTCCAGCACTTTGTTGAAAACACAATTATTTTTGTCTCTTACTCACCTGAGCAGGCCCCAACCCAGTACATATTTGTGCCATGCACTCATTGCTCAGTTCCTTGGCAGGCAGTCGGGTTTGCTGTCATACTTGGAGTCTGTATTTTAAGAGCCAAACATTTCCCCAAAAGCAAGAGAAGCTGTGGCTGCCTCTTCCCTGGTGTGCTGGTTTTCACCTGGTGTCCACCCAAACCTCCAGGCCCCCCTTGCCCAGAGGGAAAGGAAAAGCAGAAAAGGCAAAAAACAGCTGAGAGAGACAATGGCAAAACAAACTCAGAGTGGCTAAAATACTTAAATTTATTACTAACAAGATAAGAACTAAAACTAAAAAGTAAGAAATAAATCAGGCTTAAGAACACCTTTCTCCTCCCGCTCCTCCCTCTTTCCAGCAGTTTCAGGGAGCAGGAAATAGGGGATTTTGCAGGCAGGTGTTGTTGGTGCCATTGCTCTTGTCCTGTGGGTCACCCCATGGGCTGCAGGGGGGGTCTGTGCACTCCAATGGTCTCCATGGGCTGCAGGGGGGCCATAGCTTTGAGTCCTCCCTCCCCTGCTCCAGCATGGGGTCCCTCCTTCTCCTCCCCCTGCTCCAGCCTTGCTCTCTCTCACTCTGTGTTATCTCATGGCTGGAATTCCCAACTGCGCCACACTCCTAAACTCTGAAATATGTTATCCCAGAGCTGGGACTGTGATTCTCAGTTGGCTCAACTTTGGCCATGAAACAGGAAGTCCCTCCTGGCCCTGGCTGTCCTTGGCTCCATAGGCAGGGAGAGCTTCTGGCAGCTTCTACCAGAAACCATCCTGGATATCCCCCTCCTTCTTCTAAAATTCAACTACAGAAACCCATGGCACCTGGAAAGCTCCAGGGCCGGGCTAGATGGAGCTCTGAGCACCCTGTTCTAGTGGAAAGTATCCCTGCCCATGGCAGGAGGGTGGAACAAAACCATCTTTAAGGTTCCCTTGCAGCCCAAAGCCTTCTGGCATTGCAGGAGTGGTGGGAGGAGGGCGTGTGGTGATGAGCTGTGCCCTCCACAGGCTCTGGCAGAGGAGAAGGTGGCCTACGAGCGCAGCACCAGCCGCAACATCTACCTGAACGTGGCCGTCAACACCCTGAAGAAGCTCAGGAGCCTCGTGCCCAACTCCCCTTCCAGCAGCCACAGTAGGTGCCACTCTTGTGCTTTCATCCCTGGGGCCCTGCTTGGATCAGGGGCCACGGAGAGAAACCTGTTGAAAAGGCAGCCCCCACTTCCCAGCAGCATTGTGCTGAAAGGCAAACAGCTCCAGGTCAGCTTTTTATAGCCTGGCAGGCTTTAATGGGCCTTCAAGAGGCGAGTCCTGCAAGGCTTTGTTGGCTCTCTGAGCCTAAATGGAGATAATGCCACATGGATTTTTGTATTTTTTTTTTAGCACAAGTTCTTTAAAATGAAAAGCCCCCGCTAATGGAGTAACTTTCACATGATGCCTTCAAAGTGATAGACTCGTCCATCACCCCAGAAATCTGTTACACACATTAAGCTTCAAGAGAGAAACGAAGAGGGTTAAGACATTTCATTATTGGCTCTCGAGAGGGTACATTAAACAATCAATTTGTGCTGTTCTTGTGAATTTTTTTCCCCTGGTCTCTTCCCTTTTTTTCCCCTCTGTCTTCATTACGTTCCTGGCCATTAGGCAGAGCAGCTGAACTTGGGAGGCTGGCCTTTAGGAGAGGGCTGCCAGTTAATGATTAGTAAAAAGCCCCTCTCTGCCATTATCTGATGTGCTGAGCATATTCCAGAGCTCTGAAGCTCCTTTCTGAACGAAGGAGACAGATTCAGTGTGGAAGGCTGGTCTGCAGGGCCCCAAGAGCAGAGCTACTCCCTGTGGGTTGGTGGTGCCACCCTGCAGCACATGATGGGCTCAGGTTGCTTCAGTGCTTGGTCCTGTCTTGTTTTTGGTCAGTGCAGAGTGAGCAGGTAAAGCTACAAGTTTCTGGGAAAACTATGAAAAGTCCTTGTTGCCCTTCAGTTAAGTTGCTGTGGTCTTGACAGTGCAAAGTGCTGGAATGGAAATGCTGGCCCAGCACCTTACACAGAGAATCCATTCCTGGGGCAAAGCAAGAATCCAAGAGGAGAAACCCAGCTCCTCCTCTTGGCAGTTTGTAGTGCCCCAAACCAGGACTGAAGTCACTTCTGGTGCCTGATTTCTGTCCTTGTGCTGTGTCCTCCTGGCTGCAGAGACGAGTAACAGGAAGGTGGTGTCCCATGAGGCTGTGCTGGGGGGGAAGTTGGCTGCCAAGACCAGCTTCACCCTGAACCGCTCAGGGAGCCTGAGAGCTGAGGATCTGACAGGTAAGAGCCTGCAGGGCTTCAGCCTGTGGGGTGGAGCTGCAGGTGCTGTGTCTGGGGGAGCAGGGTGGGGCTGGGGTGTCCACCTGGAGTTCTGGGGCAGTTTGGGGGCCATGAGGTTCAGAAAGAGTGTTGGAGAGTGTCCGAAGGAAGGACATGGGGATGGGGAAGGGTGTGAGGAGCAGCTGAGGGCACTTGGCTTGTTCAGCTGGAGCAGAGGACACCGAGGGGAGACTCCTCGGGGGCTGCAGCTCCTCCCGAGGGGAGGCGGAGGGGCAGCGCTGAGCTCTGCTCTGGGAGCAGGGACAGGACCAGGGAAGGGCTGGAGCTGTGCCAGGGGGGCTGGGATGGGGCTCAGGGAAAGGTTCTGCCCCCAGAGGGGGGTGGGCACTGAGCAGGCTGCCCAGCGCAGTGGGCACGGCCCCGAGGCTGCCAGAGCTGCAGGAGGGGTTGGACAATAGGACAGGGACACGGTGGGGTTGTTGGGGTGTGTGTGCAGGGTAAGGGGTTCGACTTGGATGGTCCTTGTGGGTCCCTCCCAGTTCAGGATATTGTAGGGTTTTGAGGTGCTGGGGTTTATCTGTGGGGCAATGCTGGGTTTTATGACCTGACTGCAGCACAAAGTCCCTCAATGGGTGGTGACACCACTGACCCTCCTCTGCTCCTCATTCCTGCTGCGAGGTCACTGCTGCTCTCAGCCCGCCCTTGCTGGAGCATCAATAACCCCTCAGAGCTGCCTCTGGTGTTTTGGGTGTTATTTTACTTTAACTTTCTTGCCCTGAAGCAGTGCTTTACAGTCTGCCTGTCAGATTAAAAGGCTAACTTACCAACCTGCAGCTGCTCTGCAGGGCTGGCTCTCCCTGCTGCCAATGTCACAGGAAGGTCGTGTTGTAGCCAAGGGTTGTGCCACGAGCGTTATCCACGTTGGCTCAAATCAGTTATGGGTATTTTGGATGCCAAGAGATGCAGGCAAATTGTTGAGAAGATCAGAGGATAGACAGGGAGGCCACGGAGCAGGAGGAATTGACATGGAGAAAGCTTAAAAGGGCCAGTCTAGCTCAGCTGAGCAACATCAAAGGGCAGCCGGTGGTATTGGAAGGGTTTAACGCAGCGGCGAGAGGAGATATTGAGCAGAGGGAGAACAGTTATAATCATTCTGTGAAAAGAAAACAGACAGCCTGAGATCAGCAGCAGGAGGAAAGCTCCAGATAATGAAGTTTCTAGGGAGCTGTGGGTGGCTTTTGAGGGATGTTCTGTGGGCTGTTACCATCAGTTAAAGCATTAATATGGCAGAGGTCTCATGTTTTGTGGTAGGACAAGGGGGAATGGCTTTAAACTGGCAGAGGACAGGGTGAGGTGGGATATTGGGAAGGAATTCCTCCCTGGGAAGGGTGGGCAGGCCCTGGCCCAGGTTGGGCAGAGCTGCTGTGGCTGCCCCATCCCTGGAAGTGTCCAAGGCCAGGTTGGATGGGGCTTGGAGCAACTGGACTGATGGGCGGTGTCCCTGCCCATGGCAGGAGGTGGCACCGGGTGATCTCTTAAGGTCCCTCCCAACCCATTCCATGGCTCTGTTGGTATCAAAGAGGCCTGAAGATGGGCCCTTTGGAGAAATGCTGTTTCAGCTGTGTTTTCCAGACTTCATCCTGCTTGTCCAAAGTGGTTCAGAACCAGTCTGTGCACCCATGCCCAGACCTTACAAAGCACCACACGACCCCCATGTCCCCGTGGATCCCGAACCACGCGGGGTCACCATCCCGAACCGGTGGAAGGGAGTTCACAGCAGTGGGAATGCCTGCCCAGAGGCTTGGAAAAGCCCCAGGCAGCAGGAGAAGCCTCAGAGAGCTGAGTTGTCCTTTGTGTGTGTGTGCAGGAGCTGCCCTGTACCGGCGCCTCAAGGAGTACCTGCTGACTGAGGAGCAGCTCAAGGAGAACGGTTACCCCATGGCCCACCCGGAGAAGGCCGGACGTGCCGTGCTCTTCACTGCAGAGGACAAGAAGGTGCTTGACTGTAAGTTCTGCTGCCTCTTTCCTCCTGCAGGGTTTGCTCCACGCAGCTGGAGACACCTCTCCTTGCTTGTGTGGAGGTCTCAGTGTGCAACCTCCTTGGCTGTGAGCCCTGGAGGACAGGAGTGTGGCTGCAGAGTTCTGCTGTGCTCCCAGGGTTTGGGTTTCTCCAGTTGGCGTGTCATGGGAATGTTATTTTTCACCCAAGGTTTATAATCTGTGGCATGTGGGGCTGAGTGAGGTTTTTAATTTCTAATTCCCAGGGAACAGGTCAAAAGGAAACAGCCTTAAATTGTGCCAGGGGAGGTTTGGGTTGGATGTTAGGGAATATTTCTTCACTTGAAAGGGTTGTCCAGCCCTGGCACAGGCTGGAGTCACCAGCCCTGGAAGTGTTCAAAGAACATGTGGATGTGGCACTTGGGGATGTGTTTTAGTGGTGCTGGGTTGGTGGTTGGTCTCAAAGACCTCAAAGGTCTTTTCCAGCCTTAGCAATTCCATGATTCCATGATCCTGTGCTGTCAAGGAACAGGAACTGGGCAGGTTGTCTCCCTGGACAAACTGCCTTTGTCCCTCCCTGTGCACATTCTGCACTTGCTCACTCAGGTTTTGATTCCAAGGCCGCACATGGAAGGGAAGTGGTTGGAAAGAGGCTCCTGTTCCACACCTGATGACATTCACCTCTCCCAGGGGAAGGACTTTTCTCTGCCCCTCTGTGTATGAGCTGCTGTCATGTTGGGATAAGGGCCACCATTGGGCCAGGCTGGTTTTGCAGTGGGCCCTGCTCTGCTGGTTTGGGTTGCAGAGTTTTCTGCTTGATCTCTTGGCAGCTCTAAGCCAAGCCATTCCCAAAAGCCCTTTTTGCAACTGGACAAAATGAACATAAAAGTCCCAGACTGGTTTGAGTTGGAAGGGACCTTAAAGCTCATCCAGTCCCACCCCTGCCATGGGCAGGGACACCTTTCACTAGCCCAGGTTGCTCCAAGTCCTGTCCGACCTGGCCTTGACCCCACAGGTCTCCTCAGGATGGGATGGAGTCCTACTCTGAATTTTCTGAACTCGTGGCAGGATTTCTGCTCCTCAGACACCTCTTAGAGCAGGCTGTGCTGAGCAGGGATAAAACCCAGACTGAGGGTCTCTTTGGAGATGCCTTTCCACTCTCCTCTGAGCATCTCTTTGGAGGGACCTCGCTGGAGGGTGTTAAGTGCTCATCCATGTTAACACCTTGTGTCTACATTTGTCCTGTGGTTGCTGAAGCAACCTGGCCTAAAGCTCTGCTGCATTAACACTGTCAAGTGCTGTATTTGTTGGAGCCCTTTTCTCCAGGTAACCAGACAGCTCCTTTTTGTGCTCCTGAGCTCATGTTCCTGGAGTTTCCTGCAGATGTTGCAGGGTCTTTGAATTCCTCCTTGTTGAAGTGAAGCAGCTGCAGGTCTGTCAGTGCTGTGACCGTGGTCACTGCACAGCAGTGGGCTGCTGTTACACAGAGCTGGGAATGTGATAACAGCTTAAAAGCTCACACTGGGGCTCAGGGAATTGTGTGGAGATCAGAAGGATGATAGTCAGCTACTTCACAGTGGCTTTTTCCATCTCCCTTCTCCAAATTTTGGGCAGCACAGCCACAGCTGGCAGGAGGGGGCAGGGAGGGACTGTCCCCTTGGTGGGCCGAGCTCTGCTGGGAGTGTTCCAGTTTTTAGGTGCTGGAGAATCCTTGGAGAAAAGCTGTGCCCTGGGAGGACTAAAATGTCATTTGGAAGTGACAAGGCCCAGATCCCCTGGAAACCAGACTTCATTAGCCCTGATGTCCAGAGAATGACTTATTTATCCTGTTTCTTAAAATAACTGTGTTAGAGTCCAACGTAATTTGCTGTGGATGGGGAAGCAGTGCAGCAAATGCTGATGGAGCTGTGGGGCAGCTGTTCCCAAAGCATTAGGGACTATTATTATTATTATTTACCCTTTGTTTGAGGGGGGCAGACACTGCAGGGGTGCATTTTCAGAGGGATTGCTGTGTCTTCATAGGAGTTTGGAGCATCATTTGGAATCCTTTTTAACGGGAAGCATTTGGCTGCTGTTTGGGGCTTGAGTGAGTCTGATTTCCCTGAGTTGAGCAGGTTGGGGCTTTCTGGTGACCTGAGTCTTGTTTCTCTCTCCTCCCCAAGCCTCCTGCAGGATTTGCTGTCGCTGTGGCACCGAGTACATGGTCTCAGCCTCGGGGAGCTGCATCCGCAAGGAGGAGTGTGTCCATCACTGGGGCCGGCTGCGCAAGCAGAGAGGTCTGTGCCTGCCACGAGGGCTCTGCTCCACCCCCAGACACGCAGGATTCCTCCTTTTGGGGCTTGTCCCACTCCCAGGGGGTGACACTTCCTGCTCCTGTCACTGCTGGCCCTGCTGAAATGACCTTGCAGGGATTGCTGGGCAGTGGGATGGTCCCCAAAAAGAGACGTGGGGGCTGGAGCAGAGGTGGTTCATCTATGTTTAAAAGAAGTAAAATACAAATGAAGCCTTTCTGTGCCTTTGGAAACAATCAGCCCTTGAGGAGGCTGGCTGGGAGCACTGGGGGTCTGTCCCTCCCAGGAGAGTTTGCTGGCCTTGGCTGCATTCATTTGCAGAGAGACACTAACCTAGTTTGAGCTTTGCTCTGGTTTTCCATCACATTATCCAGGTGGCTTCTGGAGTTTGTCTGGCTGAGCATGAGAGACTGAAACTCTTCAACCTGCTGCCTGTGAAGCCAGAGTTGTTTTGCCCCTGTGTCTGACACAGTGTTGTTGCTGTGCTCATCCAGGGTGTCTCTGCACGTGAGAGCTGAAGTTCAGGTCTCTTGTTAACAAGACTCTGACTCTGAATCTCTTGCTCTTTCAGTGCCAGGTGGATGGGAGACTCACTACAGCTGCTGCTCTGGAGCTGTGGGGTCACCAGGCTGCCAGGTTGCTAAAGTAAGTTATTGAGCAGCACCTTTGTACACTCACTGACATTTGTGCTCTGCTTGCAGTGGCAGTGGCTGGGAAACACTTGTTTCAGCCTTTAGAGGAACAGTGGTCTCCCTTAAGGGGGCAAAACAAGTGGTACTTAAATATTTTTTTGCTCTGCAAAGGTCAGAAAATCCAGTTTGGCACTCAGCTGTGTGGAGTGAGGTGGTTGCATTTGTCCTCAGCTGCCCAAAAAGCTCACCTGCTTCAGGGATGTACCAAAGCTCATGTTCTTCAGTGAATGATAGAAGTGAGAAATGAGACATTTCCTTTCAAGGAGCAGTCTCAGGGCTGTGGCAACAGTGTGCCAAAAGCTTTTCCCCGTCTTTTCCTTTCCCAGATCCCAACTCTGAGGTAACTTTCTGCTGTAGGTCATGCATCTTTTCTACGCTTTGCTTTCTGCCTGCCCTTTGTTGTGACAGGGGGAGGATCCTTCCCAAGTAGCCTGTTGTAACTCTTAAATGTTCCTTCTCTTGAGGAGAGAGCCCAGCACGAGGAGACAGAATGAAAATCCTGCTCAGGAGTGGAGTTTGGGCCTTTGATAGAGCTGAAAAGCAAAGGTGCTTTTTTCTTTGCTTAGGCAGCAGGAGACTTGGTGTCCCATCCTGGCATCACCAGTCCTTTCAAACCACGGGCTGAAGGGACCAGACTGTCCTTTGCCTCTCCCTCGGGTCTCTGGGGATGCTCCTTGTCACTTGTTTTAGTGGCATTTTTATATTTGGAGCTGCCACGCAGGGGAGAAGCAAAAGCCAGAGGGAGGAAATTCAAGGTTTGTTAAAATAGGAAGAGCTTTCTGTGTGGGCACCATAAAAGCCTGCCCTGCCCAGCTGGAAGCATGGATGGGCTCAGGCTGCTACTTCTCTTTGATGTAAAATTAGCTGCTTTTTTAATCAGTGTTCAAAAAACAACATCCAGCATGAAAGAAAGGAGAGTTTGATGGGGTATAAAAGCAGGAGCTCTCCCTGTGTTTTTGAGTGGCTGTTGCAGAACATAAAACCTCATGGCCTTTAAGAGACACAGACTCTGTCACAGCCCCTTCCTCAGTGGGGCCTGTCACTGTGCTCTGGGGCTTGGCATCTTCCAGCTCTGCCTCCTGGTTGTGCTGCTGCTACAGGTCAGTGTTGTGGCTTTCCTGCTTTCCATGGAATCCCAGGATCCCAGAATGGTTTGGGTTGGTTGGGACCTCAGAGCTCATCCAGAGCCACCCCTGCCATGGGCAGGGGCACCTTCCACCAGCCCAGGTTGCTCCAATCTCCATCCAACCTGGCCTTGGACACCTCCAGGGATGGAGCAGCCACAGCTGCTCTGGGCAACCTGTGCCAGGGCCTGCCCACCCTTCCAGCCAAGAATTCCTTCCCAATATCCCATCTCTCCCTGCCCCCTGGCAGTGGGAGCCATTCCCCTTGTCCTGTCACTCCATGCCAGTATAAAAAGTCCCTCTCCCCCGTTTTTATAACCTCCCGTTTTCACAGCATCCTGTGGCAGTTTTAGGGTTGGATGCACAGCCTGCTCGGGACCAGTGCACAGTGGGATACTGGGATGTTGGGATACTGGGATGTTGGGATACTGGGGAGCCTCTCCCAGCTTTGAAGGAGGGCCCTGAGAGCTGCCCATATTTGCAATAAGACGCCGTGCTCGGTGAGCAGCCCCGAAGCTGGTGAGGAGGCACGGCCGTGTTTGCCAAGCCGGGCTGCAGTTGGGCAGGGAGGCAGGAGGTGGCAGGGTAGAGCTGTGCTCCTGCTGCTGCTCCTGTTCTGCTCCTGTTCTGCTCCTGTTCTGCTCCTGCTGCTGCTCCTGCTGCTGCTCCTGCTGCTGCTCCTGCTGCTCCTGCTCCTGGTCTTCCTGCTCCTGTTCTGCTCCTGCTGCTGCTCCTGATGCTCCTGATGCTGCTGCTGTTCCTGCTGTTCCTGTTCTGCTCCTGTTCTGCTCCTGTTCTGCTCCTGTTCTGCTCCTGCTGTTCCTGCTCCTGCTGCTGTTCCTGCTCCTGCTGCTGTTTCTGCTCCTGCTGCTGTTCCTGCTCCTACTCCTCCTGTTCTTGCTCCTGTTCCTGCTCCTGCTGCTGCTCCTGGTCCTGCTCCTCCTGGTCCTGCTTCTGCTGCTGCCTGTTCTTTGTGGTACCCAGGCTGCTGCTTCTTCCTCTGCTCTGCACAAAAGGAGCAACTTCTCTGCCTAATAGGAGCAACTTCTCTGCCCTCCTCCCACCCAGGAAGATTCAGGATGTTGCAGAACAAAAACTAGTGTTGAGAAACACCTCACTGGATTTTGACTTCACTGCCCGGTGTTATTGTGTTGCAGAGGGAGGGAAGGGCTCAGGCTGCCAGGGAGAGAAGAGGTTGCTGTGTCCTGGCTGGTGGGGTGCTGTGCCCATTCCCTCAGCAGAGCAGTGGGATCCATGCCAGGGCTGCAGAATGGGGCAGTGTGGCCTCTGAGCAGTGCTGCCCTGGGCTCCAGGCACACATTGGCCTCAGAGGTGGCCCAGATTGGCCTCAGTGGTGGCCCTGCTGCCTCATTAACTCCAGATGATGCAGTTCCTGTGCTCTGGCTGCACCTGTAGCAGTGACCTGTGCAGGAAAGTATGCAAATCCTGCTCTGCCTACACATTTCAGCCTTACAGGGGCCTCAGTTCCTCTCCAGCCTTTAATTCTGACAGAAAGCAATGCAGTTTGATTCCTGGTGGGATCTGTGGAAAGCACTGCTGAGGCCACCCCCTGACATCCTGGGGGCAGTTCTGGGCCCCTCATGGCCAGAAGGACCATGGAGGGTCTGGAGCAGCTGAGGGGGCTGGTGGGGCTCAGCCTGGAGAAAAAGGGGCTTAGGGGGGCCCTTCTCCCTCTGTTGAACAACCTGAGAGGAGGATGGAGGCAGGGAGGGATCAGGCTCTGCTCCAGGGAACAAGGGGCAGGACCAGAGGAAATGGCCTCAAGTTGTGCCAGGGGAGGTTCAGGTTGGATATTAGGAAAAATTTCTTCACAGGACTATAAAACATTGGAAGAGGCTTCCCTGGCAGTGGTGAAATGACCATTCCTGAAAGTGTTTAAAGAACGTGGATGTGGCACCTGGGCACATGTTTTAGTGGTGAACACGGTGGTGGTGCAGGGTTGGCTTGATAATCTTTGGGGTCTTGGTGGTCTTTTCCAGCCTTAAGGATTCTGTGATTCCATGATTCTGAGCATGATGCAGGAGGCAGTGCCGAGGCTGCTGTGACTCTGCCCAAATACACTGAGATTTTGGGACAGACAGAGCTTAAAGACAACAAAAAGCCTCGGGGGCATAAGGGAGGGAGGTTGTCACCTCTGGGTGTGGTGCTGCAGGTTAACCTGCCCTCTAATCATGGCAGTGGGCAAAAGGGCAGTGCCAGCCTCAGCCTTGCCCTTGGTTCCCTCTCCCTGCTTCCTCTTTCAGCTTCATCCAGCTTGGAACTCCTGCTGCAAGGAAGGCTCTCAGGGTAACCAAGGCTGGGATCTGTGCCTGTTGCAACAGCAGCTCAGTCTTGCATTGGCTGAAGCCACTTGTGAAACCACTCCCTGAACTTTCCTGCTGGACCTTGTTGACCTTTAGAGCTTTAGCTGGGAATAATGAGAGTGTTTGGAAATACCCTTTATTGCCTCGAGGGGCTGTGGGCTGTAGCTCCTGTTGGTCTGTGAACTGGCTGGATTTGGGATCCAGTGGGGTTTTTTTATGCACCCTTTGCCATGCTCTGGTACTCAGGTACAGCAGCTTCTCATGGCACCTGCCCCTGGTGCTGCTGCTCACACAGGGCTCCCTGGCATTGGGATCCTGCACCTGGGCATGTCTCAGCCACAGGAACCAGGAGCTGGAGTCAGATCAGTGTCAGACCTCAGTGTGATGCCACGAGAGCCTCACCTGGCTTTAGAATTAGGGTTGCACATGGCTGTGTTTGCTCGTGTGTTGAACTTCTCACACCCACTGTAGGCAAAAGTTCCTCCTCATTAACCTCCAGAAATGCTAAAAAGAATTGGGTTTTATTCAAGTGGGGGTTCATTGAAGTGAACTTTTTGGATTCTTGTTCTTATCATTGACAATCACCCACTTTTTATTTTCTTTAAGCAACACGTCCATGATGGGAGAAAGGAGAGCCTAGATGGCTTTGTGAAGACTTTTGAGAAGCTGCCTACAACTGATGGCTACCCTGGGATCTATGCCTTAGACTGTGAAATGGTGGGTGAAAATCAAGCTTTTTGGGGAAGGCCGTGGGTGTGGATACAAGGGGTTGAAGGAAAGCTCTGCTTCCTGACCTTCCTTCTGTTCTCCTGTGGATTCTAAATCAGATGGTCCTGTTCATGCAAATTACCTCTTAGTGATTAGTGTGTTGATTTGGGGACAGACTGAGCAGTGTTTGGCCTCTCTGCACCAGCCGTGCTGCATTTTGGGAGCTGCAGCTCTTGGGTGAAGGGCTCCATGTGACCTAAACCATGGCAAAAGGGCATGGTTGTTCCTTGTTCCTGCTTCCCCTTGAATCCTCATCCAGTGCAGAACTCCTGCCCTCTCAGAGGCTTTTGGGACAGCCTGGGGTGGCCACGCTGTGGCTGCTCCTCATGCCCAACCCCTTCCTTGCAGTGCTACACCAAGCAAGGGCTGGAGCTCACAAGGGTGACTGTCATCAACTCGGACCTGAAAGTGGTGTATGACACCTTCGTCAAACCAGACTCCAGGGTGGTGGATTATAACACCAGGTGAGGTCCAGGGCACCAGGTAAGGGCCAGGACACCAGGTGAGGGTGTTCTCCCTTGGGATGGAACCCTGTGCTTTGCCAGGGACTTGGAGGGGTGGTCAGGAGTGCTTGTTGGAGCTCCACTGAGCACCACGTGCTACCAGGTGTGGTGCACTGGGGCCTCGAGGTGGTTCCTCGGTGAAGGACACCCCCGCTGTCTCCTCTTGCCCTGCAGATTCTCAGGTGTGACAGAGGAGGACCTGGAGAACACGAGCATCACCCTGCGGGATGTCCAGGCCGTCCTCCTGAACATGTTCAGTGCAGACACCATCTTGATAGGGCACAGCTTGGAAAGCGACTTATTTGCACTAAAGGTACCTTCACATCTCCCTCTGGGGCTGTCCCACCTGGGGGGAGGGTTTGTGTCTCCTTCCAGTTTAGGAACTGTTTGTTTCCAAGAACCAGGAGGACACAGGAGATCTGATCTCTGAGCTGGTGGGGTCTCGTCTGTGGTGGAGTGGTGAGGTCATGTGTCACTCATGGTGTCCCCCCAGCTTGTAGTGACTGGTGCTGCCCAGGGTGACAGACCTGTCCAGAGGTGGCAGGGTTGGATGGGGCTCTGAACACCCTGGGCTAGTGAAGGTGTCCCTGACCATGGCAGGAGTGGAATGAGATGGGCTTTAAGGTCCCTTCCAACCCAACCCATTCCATGGTTCTGTGCCTGACCTCAAATAATTGCCTTTCCCCCCTGCCATGGTTGTTCTATTCCCTGCCTGCTTCCCTGGGATTTTTGGTGTTACTTTCACCAAGCTCTTTTGACCCTTTATCTCTCTTGTTTCCTGCCTGGCCCCCCTCATCAGTCTGGTCTGCACATCCCTCAGCCATCTCTGCTGTCCTGCCAGGGAAGTTTGTCCCCTCCCATTGCCCTCTGCACATGAATCCCAGGAGCCTGTCCAGGGCCCCTGAGGGAGTGTGTGGAGGCAGGAGCTGAGTCTACTCTGTGCTCACGAGCCAGAAGTTCCCTCAGCCATCCTCCCTCCCACAGCCCCCCTGCTGCAGCAGCTCTGCCTGCCAGCTCACGGTGCTGCCTTGGAAGCAGCAGCTTTTAAATGCCTGTAAAATGCTTTACCTCTTCGTGGCACCCTTTATCCCAGCCTGGGAGAGACTTCATCATCATCATCAAATCATCATTCACACTTTTAGCAGCTCGAGATGACTGCTTTGGCCTCTCAGAGACTGGATTTTCTGCCAGCACTGCAGCCCCTGCCAAGGGAGGGAGCCCAGAGCAGCCCAGCAGAGCCTGACAGGCAGGGGGATGGCAGCTTTTAATGGCTCGGGGCCGTGGCAGTCAAGTTGACATCTCACTAATGGCCCTGGCCAGCTCCAAATGGTGATAGCACTTCAAGTTTTATTTAAAGCTTTATTATCCTGTTTCCTCAGTCTTCCTGATCTACATAAGTAATTACCACTGTGGCTGGGCTGGTGCCAAAGCTGACTGCAGCCCAGGAGAGAGTATCCATAACGTTGGCAGTTTTACACCCCGGAGAGCGTGGCAGGTTGTCTCTGTTCAAGTGCAGCTGTTCCAGGGCATTTTTTGGAGCTGGGCTGTGGAACTGTTAGTGATGGAGTTACAGGTTGTCCTGCAGGATTAACTGGTGCCTTGGAGGACTTGAGGCAGGCAAGGCAGTGGAATTATGAGGGTCCTGTCAGAGCCATCCCGTGTCGAGCCTTGCAGAGCTGTCTCATGGTCTAGCACACGGGTTTGTCTTTTAGACCTTGCATTTCACTCCCGTCCTCAAGATGTGGGACTCTCTTCATCCTTTAGCTCTCACTGAACACAGTTCTTGGCAGCAAAGGGTTAATCTTGTCTTAGCCTGAGAGTAAGAAATTAGTGTTAAAAAGTCAGCCTACCCTGTGATTGTGGCCTTTGGCAGGCAGTGCCTGCTGGCCATGCCCGGAGCCCGTGGTGCAGGGCAGGACCTGGGCAGCACCTTTGGTTCCTCCAGCATGATGTCACTCCACAGCTGCAGTGTTGGATTAGAGGGTTGGACTCATCTGCCATGGAGACAGGCTGGAAGAGCTGGGGGTGTTCAGCCTGGAGGAGAAGAGGATCCAGGGAGACCCGAGAGCCCCTTCCAGTGCCTAAAGGGGCTCCAGGAGAGCTGGAGAGGGACTTGGGACAAGGGATAGAGGGACAGGACAAGCTGAAGGAGGGCAGGGTTAGGTGGAATATTTGGAATAAGCTCTTCCCTGTGAGGGTGGGCAGGCCCTGGCCCCGGCTGGGCAGAGCAGCTGTGGCTGCCCCATCCCTGGAAGTGTCCAAGGCCAGGTTGGATGGGGCTTGGAGCATCCTGGGCTGGTGGAAGGTGTCCCTGCCCGTGGCAGAGGGTTGGAAGTTCCTTCCAACTCAGAGCATTCTCTGATGTGATTCAGTGATAGGATCTTCCTGTCCCATCCCATCCTGGCCAAGCCAGTGCTCCTTAAATGCTTCCTGTTGACTCACTGCTGAGGGATGGGAGGACTTTGGGTGGTTTGCACCCTGAAGGTCAGGCCTGTTCTGCAGCAGCAGGTGATGTTCTCTGGGTCAGCTGCAGTTTTGTCTTGCAACATCCTTCCCACTTCTCTCCACATCTAAGAATCCCAGAATGGTTTCGATTGGAGAGGATCTTAAATATCATTCAGTTCCAACCCTCTGCCACAGGCAGGGATGCCACTCAATAGATGAGGCTGCCACTCACCAGGTCAAGCTGCTTCTTCTGGAGAAGCAGTTGGAAGGCTGTTACAAGTTTGTGAAGTCAACTTGCTCCCCAGTTTAGTTCTTCGTTGTGAGAGACTCTGAGTGACTCCAGCTTCTCCAGGCCAGGATATTAAAGCTTGACCTGTCCTGTTGAGTTCCATGAGTCAGCCCTGAACCTGCTGCCTTGAGTGTGGGATGGGCAGAGCACCCTCCAAGGGGGAGCCCTCCCTCTTCCACCAGAGCCTCTTGCAAGACTGGTTGGGTTGGAAGTTGCCGACAGCCGTGACGGGGAGGTCGGGCGGGCCCGAGGGGTGTGTGGGAGTGGGACAATGACCCTGTTGGTGCTCCCTCCTCCCTGCCTGCAGCTGATCCACAGCACCGTGGTGGACACTGCCCTCGTGTTCCCCCACCGCCTGGGGCTGCCCTACAAGCGGGCCCTGCGCACGCTCATGGCCGACTACCTCAAGCGCATCATCCAGGACAACGGTGAGGCCCGAGGGGCTCCTGCCTCTGCCTTCTCTGCCCTCACCCTCTTGCTCCTAATCCTTTTTTCCCCTGGCAGTAGCTGGGAATGTCCCAGCATGTGGAGTCTCTGCCACACCCGGTTTCAGGGTGACCCCTGTTTCGGAGGGCACAGCGCTCGCTGCTTCCTTCCCTGTGCCAAGGGGGGGACACCAAGGAAGTGGGGTGAGAGCCAGGGGTGGCTCTGCCTGGGCCACGTCCGGCCCCTGTTTCTTTCTGTGGTCAGCTGAGGTTGACCTTCCTGTTTGAAGTGTGGCCTGTTCCTTCCTGCCTTCCCTGACCAGGGCAGTGACTGTGCCCTGTGCTGGGCACTGCTGAGGCCCCACCTCAAGTCCTGGGGTCAGTTCTGGGCTTCTCACAACAATTGAAGGGCTGGAGGGTGTCCAGAGAAGGGGATGGAGCTGGGGAAGGGGATGGAGCAGCAGGAATGGCTGAGGGAGCTGGGCTGGGGGGGCTCAGCCTGGAGAAAAGGAGGCTCAGGGGGAACCCTCTCCCTGTCTCCAATTCCCTGACAGGAGTGGGGAGCCAAGGGGGGATTGGGCTCTGCTGCCAGGAAAGTAGGGACAGGACAAGAGGAAAGGGCCTCCAGTTGCTCCAAAGTGGGGTTAGATTGGATATTAGGAAAAATTCCATCACTGGAAGAGTGGTCAGACACTGGCACAGGCTCCCCAGGGTGGTGGTGGGATCACCATCCCTGGAAGTGTTCAGACAAGAGCAAACGTGGCCCTCTGTGATATGGATTAGTGGGCACGGAGAGATTCTCTCAAAGGTTGGACCTGATGGTCTTGGAGGGCTTTTCCAGCCTGAGTGATGGTGTGATTCCATGTGCAGCAGAGGGGTCACTGCCACCCTGGTCTTTCTGTCCCCAGTGGAAGGACACGACTCCAGCGAGGACGCCAGGGCTTGCATGGAGCTGATGGTCTGGAAGATCAAAGAGGACGCCAAAGTGAAGCGGTGACCGGCGCTTTGTGTCCCTCCTGTCCTCCTGCACCTCCGTGGAGCTGTGCAATGTCTGCTCAGAGTGACAGTGGCCACCCCAGCTCAGCAGCATGCTCAGCACCCCCAGCTCTCCCAGCACCCCTGGCACTCCTGCGCTGCTGTGGGCACAGCTCGGCTGCCCCAGCTCACACCTGCGGCTCCCTGTGCCCAGCCAGTGGCTCTGGGGTCCTCCTGCTCCACCTGAGGGGTTCTCTGGTCCAGCAACTGCCTTGGGAGCCCAGCAAGGTGGTTTTGAGTAGCACAGCCAGAGAGAACTTGTTGGTTCCTAGGAGAGGCTTGTAGAGGTAGGTTGGATATGTGCAGAAGGATCTTTTTGGTTCAGTTAAAGGTAGATCTTGTACTTCTTTTTTTTTTCCCAAGTGAAACTTAAATTGCCTCTGTTCTCCAAAGCTGGTTGGTTCCTGCAGTGTTTGGGGGAGGTGAAAGAAGGTTGGGCAGGAAGCTGTGAGTGAGTGGGTTGTGTAGTTGGTGTGTGACTGGGAAGCAGGAGCTGAGGATTGACCACCTGGGAAGAGATCCTGGTGCAATCCCACTGTGGAGCTGCCACAGAGGGAGCTGGTCTGAGCAGCAGCTGGGAGAGGAGAAGAGGAGAAGGATGGGATTGGGGAATTGCCACCTGCTGTGACCCAGGTGGTCTCCTCACTGGGGGTTGGCTGGCACCTGGTTCTGCAGGGACACCATGGTTGTCACACCTTGTCCAAGCCTTGGGGAGCCACGTGGTGATGCAGGGACAGCAGGGAAGGGACAAAGCTCCCAGAGCCAGGCTGGGCAGGACAAACTGTCCTTCCTCAACCCTGAGCTTCCAGCAGGTCCCCAGTGAACTCGTGTGTCTGGGGGGACTGAAGTGCAGCTGAGATGGCACCTAAGGATGGGCTCAGCCATCTGCAGGACTCCCCACCAGCCTGTCCCTCATGCAGGGACTCAGTGCAGGCAGGAGTGAGAGCAAAAGCAATAGGTAAAAATTCCTCTTTTAAACTGGTTTACGTGTTGGATGTTCTGAGAAGAGCAGAGGACCTGGGTGTTGCCTGTCTGGCCCCTGAAGAAACTCAACAGCTGAGGGGGTGACTGTCACCCTCTTGGGCAGGAGCCCCAGCAGAATGGGTGGCACTGGTGGTCCTTCCACCCAGACTGGTGCTGGCAGGGGACAGCAGAGCTGAGTGGAACAGTCCCTGTCAGGGGGGTCTCCCAGCTGAGCTCAGGCAGCAGCTTTGCCCCCTTGCAGAGCAGTGACCCCCTCGCCCTCCCTGGTGGCACTGGAATTGTCTCCCGGGGTGGCTGCCCTGGTCCCGTGTCCCTGGCTGTGTCCTGCTGACCCCTCTGTGCCCCTGCTGGGCTCAGGGTTTGGGGACAGGCTGTGTGTTCCCAGCTCATCCTCCTGCCCTGTCCCACCCGTGGGGGCCATGGCCTGGGCTCTGTGCCGTGGGCAGGGGTCTCCTGTTCTCTGCACATCTAGGAGGGTCTCCCTATCCCACTGCTGCCCTCAGAGGTGGCTTCTCTGCCAGGCTGTGCTGGAGCCACCAGAACTGGAGGCTCTAAAGGTTCCTGTGACTGCTGAGCCCATCTGGGTTCCTGTTCCTTGCCTCAGGTTTTGGGAATGCAGCTCCCTGCCGCTCCTCCAGTGCCCCCCATCCTGCTCTGCAGCCCCTCCTTCCCCTGCCCTGGGTACCCCCCCAGGCAGCCCTGGGCCACCTTGGCCTGTCCCCCTCTGCCATGGCCTGCTGGCAGTGGGAGTCACACACCTCAGTGCTTCCTAAGGGGGAGGGAGGCTTTGGTCCTGCTCCTGCCTCCCTTCCCGTGGTTCTCCCGGTTTATCTTCACCCCTGGCTGCAGCCATGGAATGGACCTGGAGCAGCCACAGCACATTTCAGATCTGGCTCTTGCCCTGAGGTTCCTCCACAGTCAGCCCCAGCTTTCCAGCCCTCCCACAGCAGCTCCTTCCTTGGAAAAGCTGGAGCATCCTAAGGTGGACCTGGTGTCCTGCTTGAGGAGCTGGTGGCTTGGCTTGATCCTGGGCTGGGGGCAGGCAGGACATTCCTCCAGGCAGGAATCCTGCCAGGCCATGGCACCCTCATCATTTCCCCAGGGAAATTTTTGGGACCCCCTAAAATGAGACTTTTGGAGTGGGGAGTGTGTGGAGGTTCCCTGTTTGGTGGGATGTCTGTGGGAAGGCAGAGCCCCCTCCAGCCCTGTCCCCCCCAGGCACTGCAGGGCTTTGGGGGGGGTTGGGCAGAGGCTCTTTGGGTTGTACAGAACCATTGGAACCTGTCACTTTTTGTAATTGTTTTTAATAAAAGGGTGTTGACGAGATGAACGTTCTGAGTGTGGGACTGCTCTGCCTGCAGGGATCAGGGGAGGGCCTGGGCAGCCTTCCCTGGAACACCCTGAGCTAGAGAGGTGGGTTCAACACTTCCAAGTGCACCTGGATTTTGGCAATTCCAGCCACGAGCACAGACTGGGAGAGGAACTCGTGGAGAGCAGCCCTGGGGAGAAGGACTTGGGGGTGTTGGTGGGTGAGAAGCTCCACATGCCCCAGGCATGTGTGNTCTGCTGGTGTTTGGACATAGGAATAGAGCAAAGGAACCACTTGATACTGATCTCCTGAGGTTCAGTGCAGCTGAATTAACATTCTTGGCCTTAAGTTCAAATAAAGAGTGATTTTAAAACAGAAAGGAATTTAGATTATGGACTCTTGTCCAGAGCAGCTGTGGCTGCCCCTGGATCCCTGGGAGTGTCCCAGGGCAGGTTGGATGGGGCTTGGAGCAGCCTGGGCTGGTGGGAGGTGTCCCTGCCCACGGCAGGGGGTGGCACTGGGTGGGCTTTGAGGTCCCTTCCAACTCAAACCATTCCATGGTTCCATGATCCCATCAGGTGTCCCTGTCCCCCCAGGGGCTCTCCAGGAGGCCCCACACCTTTCCCGACCCTCAGTAGTCCATGTGACACATAGGGGGGAGCAGAGGAGCCCGAGGAAAGGGGTGAAACTGGTGCCAGTGGCAGCTGCCACAGCCCATCCCAACCCCTCGGGGGGCCCTGAGCCGGGGCAGGTCCCGGCTCCTCCTGCCTCTGTCGTGGAGCTGAGGTGGGACCTCCGTGTCCCCCCCTGCCCGGACTCCCCCCAGAGCCCCCATCAATCTCCCAAATGGGGCAGGAATGAAAGTGCCAAGCGGAGGGAGCTGATTCAGCACAGAGGAAGAGGTGAAGGTAAAGAGTTCAAATAAAGGAATAATGGCCCATTAGATGACCTCACTGGCAATGTGTTTTATTTAACTGATGGCTCGGCCCTGGCAGGGGGTGCTCGGGATGCTGTGAAAGTCACTCCTGGCTCGTGTTCTCTGCCACCTCCACGGCCTTGGAGAGACTGGGTGCTCCAGCATAACCCTCCAGTGCCATCCCATGCCCGGTGGGTGGCTCATCCCTCTCCTCCCATCGTGTCCCTCCCTTGCAGGTCTCCTGCTGCCATACAGGAGTGCTGGAAGGGGACTGGCAGCCCGAGGTGACACCAGGGAACAGCTGTGGTGACAAAAGCACTTTGCTTTGGTGCTACTTTGGAGCCTGGAGAGGGGCAGGGACCCCCTGATCCACCTCTGGGTCGAGGGTGGAGGGAGTTGGGGGTTTTAGGATTATGACAGCCCTGATCCCAGGGGAGCAGCCAAGACATGTGGAGGGACAGATGGACACAAGGCCAGGCTTTGTGGGGCTTGGAGCAACCTGGTCTAGTGGGAGGTGTCCCTGCCCATGGCAGAGGGTGGGACTGGATGGGCTTTAAGGTCCCTTCCAACCCAAACCAGTCTGGGATTCGATGTGCCCCACGTGTGTGTTCGGGATCTGCTTCAGAGGTCTGTGACTCTTGTTATTATTCCCTGGAGGATCCTGTCTCCCTGTGGCACTGCCAGGGCTGTGGCACTGCCACCAGAACCCCAACCAGGGGCTTTCTTGTTCTGTGAAACCTTTGTCCCATTTGTGTGGTCCCAGGGCTTGGGCAATGTCCCTCTGTCCCTGTGTCCCCCTGTCCTTGCTGCAGCTGGATTAGGGGAGCAAAGAGGTAGAGAGAACTCCTCAACCCCATTCCTTCCCCTTCCCGAAGCCCTTGGGGGTGAGCTGGAATCTGGGAGGGGAAGCAAAGCAGTTTGCTGGGAAAAAAAGGCTCCATTTCCACCCACGTGGGAGGAGAGGGGGGAGCTCAGAGGTGCTGGTGCCTCACAAATCCCCCATTTGTCCAGCCCCTCATCCTGCTCTGTGTCCATATCAAGCCATGGGAGCAGCCTCAGGCCTCTGAACTGGTCTAAGCTCTCTCCCAGTGGAGTGGAGCTACAGGGATGGCTGTGTCCTCAGAGCTGCCCCAGACCCTGAGACCCCCAGAGACCCCCAGAGTCCCTGGTGGGGCTGTCAGAGTGTGTTTCAGCCCAGGATGGGGTCCCTGCCTGGCTCCCCCTGCTCCTCCCCCTGCAACTTCACTTCCCCAAGGAGGGCGAGAGTTTCCAAACCTGAGTCAGGGCAGCCTCAGCCCCCAAACCTGCCCCCAAACCCGCCCCCCTGGCAGGAGGAGGGAGGTTTTGGGCAGCTCGGAGGCCTGGGGGGTGTGCAGGGTCCTTACCTGTCCCTCTTTGCTCGGTGCTGCCGAGTGCAGACAGCTCAGCACACACAGCCCTGCGCTGGCTGAGGCTCCAGCGTTTGGGTTTGGGCTCTGCCTCGTCCTGCAGCATCTTCCCCCAGCAATGGGTGGGTCTGTGTGTCACTCCCTGCCCCTGAGCCCCCTGGCACAGGTCGGAGCTGACCATGGCCGTGGATTCTCCCGTTAAAAAAGCTTGTTCTCACATTTTGGACCCTTTCAGAGTGCGAGGGCTGAGGCGGGGCATGAGTGCCCAGCACTGGGTGTGTGCAGGCAGGAGAGCTCCTCACGTGGTGACACTGTGGTGGGGCCCACCTGCCACAGCCAGAGGGGACAGGGATTCCCCCAGGTGGCAGCAGGAGATGCCTGTGTCCCCTCCCTGTCCCTGTGCCCCCTCTGTATCCCTGTGCCATCCCTGTCCCTGTGTCCCCTCTGTGTCCCTGTGTCCCCTCCCTGTCTCTGTGACCCCTTCCTGTCGCTGTGCCCCCTCTGTATCCCTGTGCCATCCCTGTCCCTGTGCCCCCTCCCTGTGTCCCATTCCTGTCTCTCTGCTGCTTCCATAGCCCTCTGCCCCCTCCCTGTCCCTGTGCCCTGTCCCTGTGCCCCCTCCCTGTCCCTGTGCCCCATCCCCATCCCTCTGCCCCCTCNCCTGTCCCTGTGTCCCCTCCCTGTCCCTGTGTCCCCTCCCTGTCCCTGTGTCCCCTCCCTGTCTCTGTGCCCCCTCCCTGTCCCTGTGCCCCCAAAGTGCAGGGCAGGGGGACTGTGACTCTGCCCAGACACTGGGCTCCCGTTCCCCAGCCCTAAACCAGCCCCAGGGTGAGGTGGGTGACACTCGTGTCACCACAGGGATCAGGGTCCACCCGCACCCTCCAACCACCAGTGAGAGAGAGGAACTGGTCAGACTGGGGAGCAGAGGATGGTGGTGGGCAGGGAACTGGGGCAGTGACCAGCCCTGTCCCCTCCCCTGGCCTGTGGTGGCTGCGGGGTGACCGGGAATGGGGCAGGAGGTAGAAGAGCAGGGTGGAAAGAGCAGGAAGGGCATCAGCAACTGGTTGTGCAGGTTTTGGGAGGGGAGTTTTTGGGTGATGGAGGTGGGTGGTGGGTGCTGAGGGCACCGCTCCTGCCACCGCCTCCAGACCCAAGTCTGGGGCACGAATGGGAGCCTGGGAGATGCCAGCTGGAGGCTGAGGCTGCTCCCAGGCTGAGAAACAACCCCTGTCCCGCAGGGAAACCCTCCTAAATTATTATTATTATTATTTTCCCCGAACAAATGGGCCTTTGTGGCTGCTCGGCCGGTCGGAACGAGGCACCTGGAGCTGCTCCATCCCCGAGGAGGGGGAAAAGTCAGGCTGAAAGTTTAACTCCTCCCTGGGAGCTCAGGGTCTGCCACGGGGCAGCTCCCACCAGGGTCTTCTGCACCACTGGGTGGCAGGAGGGGGACAAGCTGGGACAGCCACTGGGGGTGGCAGAAAGGACAAGCTGGGACAGTTATTGTGGTGGCAAGAGAGGGGGCAAACTGGAAAAGCCATTGTGGTACCCAGGGAGCTGGGGCAGCCTTTGGGATGGCAGGTGACTGGCCAAGTTGGGACAGTTACTGTGGTGGCAGGAGGGGGGACAAGCTGGGACAGCCATTGGGGGTGGCAGAAGGGACAAACTGGGACTGTTATTGTGGTGGCAGGAGAGCTGGGTCAGTCATTTGGGTGACAGGAAAGGGGATGGATGCACTGGGACAGTTATTGTGATGGCAGCAGGAGGGGTGGGGACAAGCTGGGACAATTATTGTGGTGTCAAGAGAGGGGACAAGCTGGGACAGCCACCGTGGCGCCCCAGGAGCATCCTCGGCCGGACAGCCACCGTGGCGCCCCAGGAGCATCCTCGGCCTCCCGGCGCTCCCTTAATTGCACGGGGGGGGGGGGTCACTAATTGCAGGGGGCGATTGATCGGTGAACTGTCCCTGTCCCCGTTGCCAGGGTGACCTCGGCTGCTCCTCTGGCATTGTGGGCTCTCAGGTGCCCCAACCCACCCTCTCTGTGTCCCTGTGGTGGGGACACGAGTGAGGGACGTGGAAATCCCTTTCCTGCCTCCAAATCCACCCCACTGCTGCTGGAAGCAGGTTTGGGGCTGGGCCTGTCCCCGCTGTGCCCAGGGGGTCACTGACCCTTCCCGGCGGTGCCACCTTCATCTGAGGGGCTTGGCAGGGTCTGGTGCTGCTCGTGTCACCAGCACAGANTCCCTGCCCATGGCAGGGGGGGGAATGAGGTGAGATTTCAGGTCCCTCCCAACCCAAACCAGTCCTGACTCCAGGACTCCCCAGCCCAGCCCCACTCTGGTCTCTGCCCAGACCATCCCCAATGCCCCGTCCTGCCCCCCTGTGCCCCACACCTCGAGCTGGACCCCCCCTCAGCAGCCACTGTGTTTTGTTCCAAAGTGTGTCACCACCAGCAGCCCCGTGGGAGAGGCAACAACAATTCGTCCGTCTGGCTCCTCAGGGCACAGGTCCCTCGGGCAAGGCTTGGGAGGGGCTTTTCCCTCCGTTTTCAGGAGGTGAGGAGCAACTCCAGGGTGGGGATGTGCCCAAATCTGCCCCCACTGCCACAGGTTGGGTGCTGCCAGTGTCACACAGACACTGTGGGGACATGGGGACACAGACTTGTGAGCACGTATGGAGACATGGGAGCAGGGACAGGATGACATATGGGGACATGGAGACATGTACAAGGACACAGGAGGACATACGGAAACATGGGGATGCTTATGGGAACATGAGGACACATGGGGGCATAGGGACAGGGGACATGTATGAGGACACAGGGACATGGGGAAGCATGTGGGGACACTTATGGGAACATGAGGACATGGATAAGGACATGGGGACACAGGGGCACAAGGACATGTATGGGGACATAGGGACAGGGGACCATGGATGGGGTCAAGGGGACACGGATGGGGACACAGGGACGCGGCAGGTGCTGTCGGAGGAGCTCGAAGGAGCCGTTCCCGACTGTGCAGTAGAAGCTTTAGGGACCGTGGGGGCGGCGCTGGGGGATCCCCCCGGGGCTCTGCGGTTAATCACGGCCAGCAAGGAACGCAGCGATGGGGCAGGCGGGACCACCGTGGGGATGCGGGGGCACTGAGGGGCACCGGCAGACCCCGGACCGGCTCTGACCTCCCTCGGCAGCCGCTGTCACCGACGGGGTGGTCTCTGTCCCCGGCCGGTGCTGACACTGCTCGGACGTCCCGGGGCTCGTCGATGCCTTCAGCCTCTTCCTCTCCGGCCCCTTCTCCCACTTTCCAGGGTCCTCAAGGCACGGCCAGAGCCCCACCGAGCTGCTGCCAGACCCGGCAGCCCTGAGCAGACCAGTGCTCCCCAGTGACACCAGTTCAGCCGCTCAGATCTGCTGCTCTCTGCCCTGGGGATGCTCGTGCCCATCCGCTGCTCTTGGCACCCACTTTGGGACCACCTTCCCCTCCAGGAGGGACACCCTGACCCTGACCCCCCGTCCCCGAGTCCCACGCGGCCAATCCCACGGGAAGGGCTCCCGCATCAGCAGCTCGGCTCGTTCCCAACGCGGACGATCGATCCGGGCAGCGAGGAGGGGCAGCCGGGGGTGCCCGGCCGAGGTGTCCCGGAGCGGGCAGGGACGGGCAGGAGGCGAGGGCGGGCAGGTCGCTGCGGAACCAGGGCTGGAGGTGTGGCATGGGCCGTCCCCGCGTGGGGCAGGGCGGGTGGCAGCAGTCCCACCCGGGGCGAGGTAGCAGGAGCTCGGCGCTGCCCGGAGCAGGTACAGGGACCGGGGGGTGGCACCGACCGCCCACCCACCCACCCCGGGGCAGCGGGTGGGTCACGGCTGGCAGGGGTGGGTGTCCCCTCGTGGGCCCCGGGGAGGAGGGTGGTACCCAGGGCAGCGCCCCCCTAAGGATGCTGCCGCGGGATGCTGCGCACGGAGAGTTTTGGGGACCGGCCGAGCCGCCTTTTCACCCGAAACCGCATCAAAGAGGGGGGAAAACCAGGGCGAGCGGAGGGAAACTCACGGCTCGGGCACGTCCCTCGGAGTGGGGAAATAAACCCCAAGAGGCTTTTAATGAGCCGCGATGCACCGAAACGCGGGGGCGTTTCCGCAGTGACGAGGCCAGGACGAGCCACCCAGCCCCGTGCCCGGCGCGGCCCCGTGTCGCTGTCGCTGTCGGCTGTCGCGATGGGTGGCACGGGCTGAGCCGGGACGAGGGACTCTGGGGTCAGATCAACAGCGGCAACGCTGACGGGGATGGGTACGGGACCGTGTGCCACCACCGGGCAAGGGGCGGGGGGGAGGCTGGTGCCGTCGGAGCAGGAGGGCAGGAGGGTGACCGGGCACCCCCGGCCGTGGGGACCGGCTGTGCCAGGGAACACAGCACGTCTCGCACTAATTCCTGCTCTGAGCCACAGCCCGACATCGCAGGAACCGAGCGGCCCCATAAGCCGCGGGTGGGATCAGCCAGGGGCATAAATCTCGGCGTGTTCCACCAGCCTGGGGCCAAACCCTCGTGGCGCCGTGCCCGGCTCTGCTTAAAACACACTTTTGTGCAGCTTTGCAAACCCGCAGTAGCCCAGACCTGCGTTTTTGGGGTGAGGAAGCCCCGCTTTGGGTCTTGTTAGCCCCCGGCAGCTCCGTGGGGCTGCTTTCCATCCAGAGACCTCAGGGAGCAGCGGGATGGGACGTTCCCTGCCGGGCTGGATGGCGCGGCCGGTTCGTCCTGGGGCTGAGTTGGAGGGTTAAGAAATGCCTGCTGGGCTCGCTGGGGTGTGGGGCAGTGGCCAGAGGGTGTCCTGGGCCCTCCCTGCCCCCAGGGAGCTCCGGGCACTGTCGGGTCGGGCTCCAGCCCACACGGCCAGGGCTGGCAGGGAGCCCTGGCACCCACTCCCAGCCTCTTCCCGCCTACCCAAAGTGCAGCTCTTATTGCTAATTATTGAGGTGATGAGTGAGGCTTGTCAAGAGCTCTCTTGGAACCCGGATTTCTTGGATACCTCCTTGAAATTATTTTTTCAAGTGCTTTAAATCACCTTTTCCCTCCCCCCTCTCACCCTGCTCTGGGCCCCACAAAAGAGGCAGCTTTCCCAAGTGCCTCAGCCCCGTGGAGTGTCCCACATTTGCCAAGTGCAGGTGCCTAACAAGCCGTGCTTTTGTTTGGCACTGTTTGGGAACAGGGACACTTTGGAGCCTTAGTGGGTACAATGGGGCTCAGAGATGCCAGGCACGGTGGGGACATGATGGACAACTGAGCACCAGGATAACCACAGGCAAAACCAGGACTTCCACTGTGTCCTGGTGGGACTCAGGGCAGGACCCGACCCTTTGACTGAGCCAATCCTGCTGTTGCTGGTCTGGAAGGAGAGAGCCCAGGAAAACACCTTGGCACTCACCACTGGCAGCCTCACCTTGAAACTCGGTGTCGTGGAGGAAGGAGCAAGGTCAGAAGGTGCTTTGAGCTGAGAACCAGAGCCCTGAGGGTACAAACAGAACCCGAGCAGCCTCACTGGGACCTCACACATCACCTGGGGCTTGGCAAGGTCAGCCCTGGGGGGCAGTTCTAGACCAAGCCCCAGAGTAGGTGGGTCTGTCTCCAGCTTGGCCACTCACCTGTGCCTGGCCATGGACCCAGTCCCAAAGGACAGGCTGTGCCTCACCTTGGCCTTTGTCCCCTTGGTCATCCTGACCACGGACTTTCAGGCTTGAATCTGGATCTGCCTCATCATCCCAAGCTTGGCTGGAGCTCGAGGCTGAGGACTGACCAAGGCTGCCACCCCTGGCTGTGCCCTGAGTGCTCATGGGCAGAGCTTAAGAAAGGTTTGGGTTGGGAGGAACCTTCAAGCCCATCTAGTTCCACTCCCTGCCATGGGCAGGGACACCTCCCACCAGCCCAGGGTGCTCCAAGCCCCGTCCAACCTGGCCTTGGACACTTGCAGGGATGTGTTGAGGGCAGGGATTGTCACCTCCAGCAGTACAAACCAAGGGGCACTGGTTGGATGGGAGGGTTGGGAGAAGGTGACTCAGTTTTCCCCACTCTGGTTACCCTGAGGTTCATCCCTTGGAGCAGATGCCTCCACTGAACCTCTGTCCCTTGGCCTGCTTATGGTACCCCAGGATGAGGTTCCCTGTGTGGGCAGGGGAGCCCAACCCTCTGATAGGAGGAGCAGGGAGATGTGCCTGCCAGGAGCTGAGGATGGAGGAATTTGGTGTCCCCCCTTTGCCCCTCTCCAACCTCATCCAGCCCAGGACTGTGTGTCTGCAGGGAAAGGTGTCCCTGGGACACGAGTGGGGGCACAGCAGGGGAGGAACTGGGGAGATCTGCATTTCTCTCTGTCAAATTCTATTTGGCCTAAACAGAGTGGGAAGGGCCAAGGGGCACCAAAAGGGGCTTCTGTGGTCTTTCTGTACAGAAGAAATCTCATCCCTCCAGGTATTCCTGGTCTTCCCAGTCCCTCTTCTCTGTGGGACAGGTGGCAATGGGAGCCATGACGTGCAACACGAGTGTCCCACCACACACAGCAGCTCCTGCAACCCTCAGCCCTGCTGTGGAAACACACACGGGGCCCAAATATTGAGGGCCAACCTTGCTGTGGCTGCTCCATCCCTGGAAGTGGCCAAGGCCAGGCTGGACAGGACTTGGAGCAGCCTGGGCTGGTGGGAGGTGTCCCTGCCCGTGGCAGGGGTGGCACTGGGTGGGCTTTGAGGTCCCTTCCAACCCAAACCTGTGTGAGCTCAGGAGTCGTACAGGATCCAAGGACAGTGGCAAGCACCCAGTCCTTGGTGGGAAAGAAGGATGATGTTGGGGGTCTAAGGCTTTTCTTGGCTGCAGGTGCTGCCCATGTTGCAGTTCAGGGTCTCTGTCCTGGGATGAGGTGGGCTGGGATGAGGATGGATGCCCATCCAGTGGCATCTGTGAGCATCTTGGGGCAGCAACGCTTTTGGAGCAAACCAATACCCATGAGGAGCAGGAGAGAAGGAGATATTTCAGTAAAAGGATGGGAAAAAAAGCCTTGATCAAAGGAGTGAGATAAGGAATAATGGCAGGGACAGACTTCTGGTGGGATTATTTAATAATAAAGTAATTAATGCTTTATCCCTCACTGCCTGCTTTCATGGGAGGATCACAAAGCTCTTCACAAACATTAATTAATCTCCCCCCCATCCCCGCAGGAGGCCACGGAGCCACCGAGCGACGGGGAAATGTTGTCAGGGAGGCGGCTGCTCCCTCTGCTGCCAGGACAGGGAGAGCTCCAGTTCCTCACCCACGACTCCAGATCCTTTCCCATGACTTCCTCAGAGGGGAAAAATGTCTTTGAGCTGTCACAGGCGGCTGGGATTGGGGAAAGGCTGCATGGAAGAGTGTCCCTTCTCTTCCCTGCACAGATCTGGGGGGTTGGAGCATCCCAGTGGGATCATGCTGTCCTTGCTGGGCGTTTCAGCCACCTGTGGTTGTCCTTGTCCCCAGATCCTGGCAGTGGGGCCACCATGGCTGAGCAGGACCCAGGCACGGGCTGCCCACGTGGGGAGAAGCAGCTGCCAGGTCAGTGTGCAGTGAGTGTGGGTTGGGGGAGGTTTCTCCTGGTTTTCAGGTTGTTTATGGGAAAGTTGAAGGTGGGAGAGGGTTGGGAGGTGGGGAAGAAGCAGATTTGGGGGGAGGATGGGATGTCAGCTGTGGGGCAGGCATTGGGATCATGGCTGGGATGTTCCCTGCTCGGCAGGAGCTGCAAAACACCGGGAGAGCAAAGTTTGGGATATAAAAATGAAATCAGGAGGGGAAGGAGCAGGACTTCAGAGCATCAAAGACTGTGCTTGGGGAACTCATCCTGCACCTGAGAGTACCTGTCAAAGCAAACCTTGAGCCCAAAGGGTGAGCAGGAGGCTCCGTGGGGAGTGTGGGCTGTGGTCCCACATCTCGGGAAGGTTCTGGGCTCCTGCTCTGTCCCAGCTGAGCCTCCAGCAGCTCCTCTCAGCCTGGAAATCCCACCCCAGCACGGGGTCACCGTGAGCCCCATGGCCCCACCAGTGGTCCTTGTGCCCTCAGGGGGCTCCTGGCAGGGTCTGGCTCTGGTGGGAGCTGGGGGTCCCCTTGCTTTTCCAGCTTTCACCTGGGAGGTGAGGGCCAACGACCGACAGTACCACACGAGGTCCAAGAAGAACTTTGCCTTCTGTCTGAGCAAGAAGAAGTTCAGGGTGAGTCCAGCCAGGCCAGCCTGGGCCACCCCCTTCCCCAGCCCCTCAGTCTGAGCCCGTGGGGGTTGAGGGGCACAAGGCAGAGCTCTCAAAAGGGTCTCCAGTGGGGTGAGTGAGGAGAGGGGCTGCTCCCTCTCTGCCTGGAGCCCCCAGGTGCCCCCGAGCTCAGACAAGGAGCAGAACTGAGTGAAGGAAACTTTCTTAGTCTGATGGTCAAATGAAAAAAAAAATTTCAGAGGGTTCTGGTTAAACAACCAGCCTCGTGATGACCCTCTAGCTGAGGTCAGTTGGGTGGGCTTTAGATAGTCAGAAGCAAAATATTTTGTTTCAATTTTCTTCGTCCCTTTGCTCTAATAAATCCCTTGTTATCCCCATGGTGATTTTTAAGGCATCTCTTATGCCTTGAAAAGTCCCAGAGACACTGGAGTGTTTTAGAATTGACAGGGCAGATCCTTCATTCCCTGAGGCTGTGACCTGCCTTCGCTCTGCAGGGCAATGCCATCAAAACAGCCAAGTACAACCTGCTCACCTTCCTGCCCCTGAACCTCTACGAGCAGTTCCACAGGATGGCCAACGTCTACTTCGTCTTTGTCATCCTCCTGCAGGTGAGGTGGACACCAAAGGGAGGGTGGGTGAGTCAGAGGGGTCTGCAAAGGAGGGTGCTCTGGAGTTCAGAGCAGGGAACTTGGGGCTGAAAGGTTTCTGAGGATGTTGCTTTGCTGTGGGGTTGTGTCCTTCATGAACTTGGAGGGGTTTAGCTTACATTGAGTTTGGTTGCTTTAAATTAAAGTTTACCAACATCAGAGTGTTGTGGAGATGCTGGAGAGAGTCCAGAGGAGGCCAGGGAGATGCTCCAAAGCTGGAACCCCTCTGCTTTGGAGCTAGGCTGGGAGAGCTGGGGGTGTTCACCTGGAGAGGAGAAGGCTCTGGGGAGACCTGAGAGCCCCTTGCAGTGTCTAAAGGGGCTCCAGGAGAGCTGGAGAGGGACTGGGGACAAGGGATGGAGGGACAGGACAAGGGGGAATGGCTTCCAGAGGGCAGGGATGGATGGGATATTGGGAAGGAATTGTTGGCTGGGAGGGTGGGCAGCCCTGGCACAGGTTGGGCAGAGCAGCTGTGGCTGCCCCATCCCTGGGAGGGTCCCAGGCCAGGTTGGATGGGGCTTGGAGCAGCCTGGGCGGGTGGGAGGTGTCCCTGCCCATGGCAGGGGGTGGGACTGGATGAGTTTTAAGGTTCCTCCCGACACAAACCAGTCTGGGATTCCATGAAACTCCTATAGATTACCAAGCTAGAAATCCAGCCCTCCAAATTCAGAGCCCCACCATCCATTTCCCACATTCCCCTTTCCAAAGGAGGTGGAAATAAAAAGAAACCAAAGCCCTTCTCTGTAAACAGACCTGTTGGTTTGATGCTTCTGAGGTGGTTCCTGCCACCCTCAGGTGCTGGCTGGGGAGAGAGGGTGGGCTGAGGTTGTGTCAGTGGTGTGACACTCTGCCACTCCAGACCTTCCCTGAGATCTCCACGCTGCCCTGGTACACTCTGCTGTTCCCCCTGAGCTGCCTCCTCCTCATCAGGGGCCTGAGGGACCTCATCGATGACATTGTGAGTGTGGGGGGACGTGGGTCTGGGGGCAGGAGGGGCTCTGAGCTGCACTGAGAAGCTCAGGAGTTGCTGCCATTCAGCATTCCTGAGGTGTCCCCAACTCCACCACATTCAAAACTCTTCTGCATTTTCCCTTGGGAAGGATGTGACCACCTGGGTGCTTTCCTTGGGGTCTAGAGCCTCATGGGTGTCATCCCTGAAACCTTAACTGCTGCCTGTATTGCCAGGCAGGTCCCAGAAATACCTGGAGGGAGTTCAGTGCCTTTATTCATCAGAACCACACCTTCTGACCACTCACCCGGGGCTGAGGAGGCAGGTGGTGGCATTCAGGGGGTTGTTTTTGTGGGGCAGGGGAACCTGGCATGTCCCATCCCTTTCCTTTGGACCTTTTCTGTCTCCTCTGTGCAGGGCCGTCACCAAAGCGACAGGAACATCAACAGCAGGCCCTGTGAAATCCTGTGCGGGGAGAGGTGAGGGGCTTTGGAACCCCTGTGGAACAGTGGATCCAGATGCCTGAGAATCCTTGAGCAGCTGAGAAGGGTTTTGGTGGGACTGTCCCTGGCTCTGCACACTCCCATCACCTCCCCAGGTCTGCTGCAGGTCCAGCAGTTCCCCCGCAGGGATGATCCTGTTCTGGCCATGGACAGCAGCTCTGAAGGTGCCCCCTTTGCAGGGATGTGTTTCCTTGGCCACGGAATTCCTGACCCACAGAGTCTGTCCCTGCTTAGCAGTGGCCCAGGGAAGGATGAAGGTCTCCCTCCCTGTCCCCTGGGTGGCTCCTGTGCCACCCTCGGTGCTCAGCCACCCTTCGGCTCTGCAGTTGGTGCCGCAGGAATCTGGAGACCCCCTTCCTCCAGGAATTTGGGACAGGCACGGGCAGAAACACCCACAGCCCCCATTCCCTCTGCCCTGCAAGGACAAAAGCGTGTCCCCAAACTCTCCTGCAGCTTCCAGAGGCAGAAGTGGTGTGACATCTGCGTGGGGGACATCGTCCGGCTGCGCAAGGGGAGCTTCGTCCCGGTGAGCCCCGGGCTGGGTGGGCTCCCGGTGGGCTGGGGGTGACGAGGAGGGGCTCACCCAGGGGCTCTCTCCCCCTTCTTGCTCTCCAAGGCTGACATGCTCCTGCTGTGCAGCTCTGAGCCCAGCAGCCTGTGCTACGTGGAGACAGCTGACATCGATGGGTGAGGAGGGGACAGGGGACCCCCGTGGACATGGAGTAAGAAGTGGGATGGAGAACCCCATGGCAATGGAATGAGGAGTGATCTGGGGATCCCCGTGGCCATTGAAGTGAGAGTGGGACAGGGAACTCCTGTGGCCATGGAGTGAGAAGTGGGCTGGTGACCCCCATGGCATCGAAGTGAAGGGGGGGACAGGGGATCCTCCCCGTGGGCATGGAGGGAGCAGGGAACTGGGGACCCCCATGGCTATTGAAGTGAGGGGGGTAGAGGGGACCCCCATGGCCATGGAGGTGAGGGGGAGACAGGGAACTCCTGTGGCCANTCCAAGGCTGACATGCTCCTGCTGTGCAGCTCTGAGCCCAGCAGCCTGTGCTACGTGGAGACAGCTGACATCGATGGGTGAGGAGGGGACAGGGGACCCCCGTGGACATGGAGGGAGGGGGGGACAGGGGACCCCCGTGGACATGGAGTAAGAAGTGGGATGGAGAACCCCATGGCAATGGAATGAGGAGTGATCTGGGGATCCCCGTGGCCATTGAAGTGAGAGTGGNTCTCCAAGGCTGACATGCTCCTGCTGTGCAGCTCTGAGCCCAGCAGCCTGTGCTACGTGGAGACAGCTGACATCGATGGGTGAGGAGGGGACAGGGGACCCCCGTGGACATGGAGGGAGGGGGGGACAGGGGACCCCCATGGCCATAGAGGTGAGGGGGGGACAGGGGACCCCCATGGCTACAGGGGAAGAGGGGCAGAGGCTGAAGACTCTGGTCTTGGGGACCCCTCAGGGAGGGTCAGGCACCCTGTGAGGGTTCAGCAGAAACCATGGGATGTGGGGCATCCTCCAAACCCCAAACCTACAGCCCTCCTGAAAATGGCATTTGAGCCCCAGACTTTGCAAACGGGAGTCCAAAAGCTCTCGTGAGGTTTCCACAGAGCAGCCCGTGGCTGTCCCTCCACCTCCCAGTCCCTCCCAGCCTGGCAGAGGGCAGTGGCTGCCCGTCCTCCCACCTCCACCTGCAGGGTGATTTAAAGGCAAGGGCCCCAGGCCAAGGCTCTTTCCTGCTCAAGTGCCCCATGTCTGGCACAAGAAGTCCCTCTCTGGCATTTCACTGCCACCACTCCTGTAATCACCCCATAATTAATGGCCACCTCTGTCCCACCGGTCTGACAGCAGAATTACCAGGGTGGTTTTATTTCCCTTTCCTGGCACTTGCTCACACAGGGAAACAAACCTGAAGTTCAGACAAGCCCTTCTGGTCACCCACCAGGAGCTGAGGAGTGAGGAGAGCATGGCTGCCTTCGATGGTGAGCCCCCAGGATGGGGAGGGTGAGGCCACCCCGCCGGGATGAGATGGGTTCAGCCTTGGGAAGCCTCTGTCCCCCCTGCCCCCTCTGCCCCTGACAGTCCAAGCATCAATTGCTCCTACCTGCCACGACCCAAAGACCTTGGGTGGAGGTTCTTCCCCAGCCGAGTGGTTCTGGAACGGGTCCCTCGGGGTGGTGCACCTCCCCCCTGTCCTGGATCTTGATTTTCCCCTTGGAATCAAGACATTGGTTCCCAAACCTGAGCTCTACCCCTGGGTTTTCTCCCCTCTGCTCCTCCCCAGGATTCAGCCTCCCCTCCCAGGGGCTTTGGGGATGAAGGGGGCTGCGTTTGTACCTTCTACAGTTTGTGTCCCTGAGCAGTTCCCAACCGACCAACCTCCAGCTTAGCCTCAACTTGAGCCCCCAAACCCCGAATACACCCAGAGATGCCCTGACCAAGCCCGAACCTCCTGGCCAAGCCCCAGCAGGGCTCTTTGGAGGGGCTGAGGGAGCTGCTGTGGCTTCCCCCTGAGCCGTGCCCCCTCCTGCAGGCAGGGTGAGCTGCGAGGAGCCCAACAGCCGCCTGCACAGCTTCAGGGGCACCCTGGAGTGGAGGGGGCAGAGTCACCCTCTGGACAGCGAGAGGATGCTGCTGAGGGGCTGCAGGGTCCGCAACACCGACGTCTGCTACGGTCTGGTGATCTACGCGGGTGAGACCCCCGCCCGGGCCAGGGTGGGCACAAAACCCCCCACGAGTTTGGGCTGCCCGAGCACTTCTGGCACTGGCAGGTCCCTGTGTCAGCTGCCACAAGGTGGAGGGGCTGCTGCCCCCAGACGAGCCCCCCAGATGTGTGTCCTGAGCCTCACTGGTGCCGGGCTCGCTGGCAGGGAGGTGTTGTGGTGGTATCAAAGCTCTTCCCATCCCAGGGTGTGTCCCACCCGCACCGTGTCCTGGGTGCTCTCCTCTCTGTGGCTCAGAGCAGAGGGCCATGGGTGGAGGGGAGGTCTGGTTTGTGCAACCGGGGAAGGAACATGGTCCTCCGAAGCCTTCAGAGGAGGGGAGATGTTGTTTTGGAGGAAACCACCTTTGTTGGCTGCGAATGAACCTTCTGGGGGCTGTGGACTTGCGTTTTCTCTTCTAAAACTTTTCTTCTCCAGGATTTGATTCCAAAATTATGAGGAACTGTGGGAAGATCAAGAGGAAGAAAACCAAGCTGGACCGCATGATGGACCGGCTGGTGATCATGGTGAGTGTGCTGCAGCCCCCTCTGCCCTGCTCCAGAGGCCACCTGGCACTGCCCACGAGGCTCCTCAGGAGAGGCTGCTGGCTTGGGCTGGTGCTGATTTTCTCAAGCTTGCAACATTTTGCCCAAAGTATCTGGAGTTTAAGATATTCAGAGAGTCAGAGAATGATTTGGGTTGGAAGACACCTTAAAGCCCATCTCATTCCAAGCCCCTGCTGTGGGCAGGGACACCTTCCACTAGACCAGGTTGCTCAAAGAAACCTTGATCCTAGAAAAGAGTCTGGTGGGCTTTGTGATGGGGTGTGCCCATCCTAGGACATTCCCATCCTGGACATTCCCATCCTGGGACACTCTTATCCTAGGACATTCCCATCCTGGTCATTCCCATCCTGGACATTCCCATCCTGGACATTCCCATCCTGGGACACTCTTATCCTAGGACATTCCCATCCTGGACATTCCCATCCTGGACATTCCCATCCTGGACATTCCCATTCTGGAACATTCCCATCCTGGGATTTTCTCATCCTGGGACATTCCCATCCTGGACATTCCCATTCTGGAACATTCCCATCCTGGGATTTTCTCATCCTGGGACATTCCCATCCTGGCTTCCCTCCCCAGATCTTCCTGCTGCTGCTGGTCACGTCTCTGTGCCTCGCTGTCACCTCTGGGTTCTGGGCCAGGATGTTCCAGGAGAAGCACAGCTACCTGGCTGCTGTCTACAAGAGCACAACCCCTGCCCAGCAGGCCTTCTTCACCTTCTGGGGCTTCACCATCCTCCTCAGCATCATCATCCCCATGTCCATGTACATAACGTAAGGCTCACAGCGGTGAGGGGTGGGCACCCCACCCCTGCCCTCACCCCTCGCGTGGGTCACAGCCCCAAACTGGGGCTGCCCTGAAGATCAAGGTGTGGCCAGGAGCAGGTCATGGCCATGTGCTCCCCCAGCCAGGAGAGGGGAAGGATGGGGTGAGGGGTGTGTCCTGCCAACACCGAGGACCTGCTTTGAGATCTTCCCAGGGGAAAACCCGAGGAGAGACCCAAGACTTGTCCTGGTGTTGGAAATTGTGGGCAGGCTGAGGGAGAGGGGATGAAGGTGGTTCTTCCCAGGGTGGGAGAGAAGGGCACGGTCACAGTGAGCAGGCAAGAATGACAATCTCTGCTGGATAAAGCAGTTTCCAACCTTTCTGGCCCCTCACTGAATTTCCAGAGCTATGAATTTTTTCATCAAGGGCCAGAATTCCAAAGGGGAGCCCAGTTGCCTGGGGGGGGGGATGAACCTTCTGGAAACTTGGCCTTGAACAACAAGCCCCCTGCTGCCTCCCCCAACCCATAGCAGTGGGATCCAGGTGGGGAGGTCACCCCTGCCCTTTCCTCCCAGGTCAGGTCCCCAAGCACCCCAAGATGTGAGGAACACAATCCCCTTCTCCCTGTTTTCTTCTCCCTAGGCTGGAATTCATCTACCTGGTGAACAGCTTTTTTATCAACTGGGACCTGGAGATGTATTATGCTGTGAAGGACATCCCAGCCAAAGCCAGAAGCACCAGCCTCAATGACCAGCTGGGCCAGATCGAGTACATCTTCTCCGACAAGACCGGCACCCTGACACAAAACATCATGACCTTCAAGAAATGCTGCATCAACGGGACCATCTACGGTAACATTTGGGGGAAGCAAGTTTGTAGGGGCTCATGTGAGCCTGGAACTGGTTCTTTCTGCTCCTCCTGGCTTGCCAGGAAGCTCAGGGTGTGTGGATTGGTCTTGGTGGCCCAGCGTGGAGCTGTAGGAATTCCTCTGGTTCTCATCTCCCGTGTTATCGGTGCTTTGTGGGGCCACTTCGCCTGAGCTCTTGTTGGTCTGGTGTTCCCAGGACAGGGAGCCAGGGAATGGTTCTGCCCTCTGACAGGGCAGAGGTTCCATGGCCCACACTCAGCTGGGATCAGAGAAGTTCTCCCAGGAGCCCAGCACAGCCACGGAGTCGGGGTGAGTGGGATCCCACCTGGAAGCAGCAGCTGGTGCTGGCCCAGGCTGAGGAGCAACAGGACATGGACCAGAGAAGCCCATGGGTTTCTCTTTTCTGTAAAGGTCTCCTGGAGAAATGGGAGCTGTTGCTTTTCCCTGGGTCATTTTCTGATGAATCTCCAGCTTGGTTTTCAAATCTGGGCACTTTGAGGCTTTCAGGTGACCTGTGGAGGAGGCAAAGAAATTATCATTCCCCTTAAGTTGTTTAATTAGATTGAATGTGTGCAATTGCTCTTAATTTTTCTTTTTATTGTAATTTTAAAAAATTATTATTATTGTTAATGATTCTGCTTGGTTTTCCCCTTAAAAACTTGAAAATTGCCAAGTCCTTTCTGTCCTTCTCACTTTACCTACTCAGCCTCTTGGCTCACTTTTGGGATCTGTCTTGGTGCTTAATTAGTGAAATGTAGTGGGCAGAGTGAGCCAGAGCTTTAGCATGGAGCTCTTTTTACCCCGAGATAACTATCAGGTGCTTGATACAAATGTGACAGAAGCAAAAAGGAAGGCGAAAAAACTTCTAGCCAAGTTTTTAAGCAGAAATAACCCCAATTTCCCCCTCCCTGTCGTGTCACGTTGCACCTTGTGGAGCAGCATCGCTGCAATCCCAGCAGCCTCTGGCCAATCTCCCGGGACGTTCTAGGGAAAGTAGAGCTGGATTTGTAACATTAAAAGCATTTTGAAAGTATGAACAGTCCAAAAGCCACAAGAATTAGACATGGGTATCCTGGTGGAGCCTGGCACTGATGCTGAACCAGGGCCCTTTGGCCCATCTTCTGTCCCACAGGAGCAGGAGCTCCTCCAGAGAAGCTGCTCCAGGTCCCACTGGGGCCACCCCCTGTTAACTCAAGTACTTTTGTTTTGGCAGGTCCAGGCACAGGCCACGAGAACAAGCAGCCACCAGTGAGTAACTCCTTCCTCCCTCCCTCCCCTGCCACACGGGGGGACACCAAGTGTAACCACAGCCTCGGGTGTCCCAGGCTCCAGGAGTGGTCTGTGCCCTCTCAGGCTGCAGGGTTTGCCCATTCTCAGCTGCCAGGGAAGGACAGGGAGATGGGGTTTAGAAAATAACACAGTTCTGGTTTTGGGGTTCAGAAAACACCACAGTTCTGGTTTTGGGGTTTGTCACTCCCAAACTTTTCACAGTCACCCCCTTGGTGTTTGTCATTCCCAAACTTTTCACGGTCACCCCCTTGGTGTGGGCAATGAGGGGCTGGGCTCGGGCTCAGCCTTGTTGTGTCACCTGCCCTGTGCTCCTGCTCCATCTCCATCCTGCCTGTGCCTCTGGCAGGGTTCGGGGCTGACCTGGGACCACCACGGGCAGCAGAAGGTGGATGTGATGCTGCTGGAAGCCGCCCAGAGGGACAGTGACCCCGTGCTGAGGGAGTTCCTGAGGCTGCTGGCCCTGTGCCACACGGTCATGGTGGAGGAGAGGGGAGGTGGGTGACGTGCTCAGGGAGGGGGGCTGAGCTGCCCCTCGAGCCACTGGGGCTGTGGTGGCTTTTGGCATCTCCCAGCAAAGTTCAGCTGTGGGGACCAGGGGGTGTGAGAGCCCGGGGATGGCTCGTGCTGCTGCCCCTTTGTCATGGACACGTGCATGTTTTCAAGCTCATCAGAGGGAGCAGAAGCACAGGGGGACTGCCCACCCTTGTGTGGAGACTTGTCCTGTCTGGGGCAATGAGGAAAAGAGGTCATGGAATTATGGAATGGTTTGGATTGGACAGGACCTTGGGCAAGGACACCTCCCACCAGCCCAGGTTGCTCCAAGCCCTGTCCAACCTGGCCTTGGACACTTCCAGGGATGGGGCAGCCACAGCTTCTCTGTTCAACCTGTGCCAGAATCTCCCCACCCTCCCAACCATACATTCCTTCCCAATATCCCACCTCTCTCTGCCCTCTGGCAGTGGGAAGCCATTCCCCTATGTTCTATCCCTCTATCCCTTGTCCAAAGCTCCTCTCCAGAAGAGTCAAGTAGGGGCTGAGTTTCCCTGGCCCGTTGGTTTAGACTTTGAGTGTCCACAACAAATGTTGGTGCTGAGCCGGGACAGGCCACGTCAGCTGCCCAGGGCTGTGAGTGTCCATGTCCAACCCTCCTCTTGTGCAGACCAGCTGGTTTACCAGGCAGCCTCCCCGGATGAGGAGGCCCTGGTGGGTGCAGCCAGGAGCTTGGGCTACGTCTTTGTGGCCAGGACACAAGACACCATCACCATCAGTGAGCTGGGGAGGACGAGGACGTACCAAGTGCTGGCCATGCTGGACTTCAACAGTGACCGCAAGAGGATGTCTGTCCTGGGTGAGGGACGTGGAGGGGCCCTTCTGTACTCATCCCAGCAAGGGATGGCACTGGGATGGAAGGGACTGACCATCGGGGTGGTTGGCCATGGGAATGGGCTGCCCACGGAGGTGGTGGAGTCACCATCCCTGGAGGGGTCTAAGAAGAGACTTGGATGTGGCACTCGGTGCCACAGTGACAAGGTGGTGTCTGGTCATAGGTTGGACTCAATGGTCTCAGAGGTCTTCTCTTAGTCTGTGATTCTGTGACCAAAAGTGGCACAGGGGCTCCTGAGGACCACCCTGTTCATCCCTGTGGTTTTGCTCACCCTGTTCATCCCTGTGGTTTTGCTCACCCTCACACCTTAGTGAAGGCATCTGAGAAGGGTTTGAGCACCCGAGAGAGCAGGTGAAGCTGGGGCTCAGAGGAGGTGTGTGAGGAACCGACAGTCCTTGAGCCCTGATCCTGCCTCGTGGCGGATCCGAGGACACTCCTGTGCCTCCCATGGCCACAGGGGGAAAAGCACAGCGAGCCCTGCGGGACCTTCTGGGGGCCAACCTGGGCCAGCAGGGCCACTGTGCAGGTTGGTGGGTGGGAGTTGTGTCTGAGGGGTCCTGAGCTGTGCTTCCCATCCCTCCCAGTGCGAGACCCCCAGGGCACCATCCGGCTCTACACCAAGGGCGCCGACAGCGTCGTCCTGGAGCGGCTGCGGTGCCGGGGCCGCCGCGAGGCCGTCACCGAGAGGGCTCTGGATGTGAGTCACACCCCAGTCCCAGCAGGAAAGGACCGTCCTGGCTCCTGATGGCTTCGGGCTGGGTGTCCTGGAATCTCCTCTGCTGCTCTTTCTCCCTCTGGCTTGACCATTTCTTTGGTCCTTTCTTCCTTCTGCTCTGGGAGTCTCACCTGTGTGTGGGACGGGGGGTAAGGGGGCATGAGATCCACTTGTGATGTTGTGCACGGACCATCTGCGTTGCAGGGATGTTCTTGGGGATGCTGTAGGATGGGGGATGGAGTCAGAGCCCAGAGAAAGACCTTCAGATCCAGGGTGTCCGTGGCTCTGCCCATGCCCTGGTCACCATGAGAGTGATGTGGTGAGGGAGGGGAGTCCTGATGTCTCATCCCTGTAGCTCTTTGCAGAGGAGACTCTGAGGACACTGTGCTTGGCCAGCAAGGAGGTGAGCGAGGCTGAGTACCAGGAGTGGGGCAGGAGGCACCACGAGGCCACTGTGCTGCTGCAGGACCGTGCCCAGGAGCTGGACAGGCTGTACGAGGAGATGGAGCAGAACCTGGAGGTGGGAGGGGAACAGGGGTTGGGAGGAACTGTCTGCATTGGCCCCAGAGGGCAGGAGAGTGGGGTTTGGCTCTCTGGGATGAGGGGGTGAAGCATCCAAAGTGTCCAACCCAACACACAGTGCCCTGGGTGGGAGGACAGGTGGAGTTCACCCCCAGGTGTGACTTGGGGGCATGTCCATAGACACTGGGGTGGAAACCTGACAGGTCGTGTCCACACAGAGCAAGGACTGCTGGTTGGACTGCTGGGCAATTCCCAGCTCCATGTCTTTCCTTGCTCCATGCCATGACACCCATTCCCCCTTCTCCAACCAGGGGTCATTCCCAGCTCCATGTCCTGCCCACTCTCATGCCATGACACCCATCCTCCCTCCTTCATCCAGGGGTCATTCCCAGTTCCATGTCTTTCCCTGCTCCGTGCCATGACACCCATTCCCTCTCCTCCCAGCTGCTCGGGGCCACAGCCATCGAGGACAAGTTGCAGGATGGAGTCCCTGAGACCATCCAGCTGCTGAAACTGGGCAACATCAAAGTGTGGGTCCTGACAGGAGATAAACGAGGTCAGTGGAGGCAACCACAGACCCCACTGGCACATTTCAGCTTCTTCCCTACCCAGGATTGTCCCTGGAGGTGGTTAAGGAAAGACTGGATGTGGCACTCAGTGCCATGGTCTAGTTGACAAGGTGGTGATAGGTCAAATTTTGGACTTGATGATCTCAGAGGTCTTTTCCAACCAAGTTGATTCTGTGACTCTGTGACCAGAGGGGAGAAAGGACCCTGGGAGTGGGCAGGAACTGGGCTCTGCTGCTCCCTTTGCTCTCCAGCAGCTGCACACCCCACAGACGAGGTCACCCATGGAAAACTGAGGCAGGGGAAGCCACTTCTGTGATGGCTGGAGCTGGAGCAGAGCCCCCAACAGCTGCTGCCCACCAGGGCTGCTGGACCGAGGGCTGGGGGTGCAGCACCTTTGACACCTTTGTGTTGCAGAGACTGCCATGAACATCGGCTTCGCCTGCAGACTGCTGACAGATGACATGGAGATCCTGGAGGAGAAGGAGATCAGGTGAGGAACCGTGACCTCCTGGTTCAGGACACTGCTGTCCCTGAGGGCAGGGTGGGCAGACCTTCACTCAGGCAGAGATGCTTCTTCTGCTTTGCTCCCAACCTGCATGTCCATGGTCCACATCTGCAGGTGCTTTTCCAGGCCTCCCCTTCTGTTTCACAGCACACTCCTCCTTGGCAGGCTTTGAGCAGAAAGGGTTTGAGCTTCTCTCCAGCCCCTAAACCACAGGGAGGGAGGCTGATTTCTGACATCAGTGAGACCTCAAGGTGCCCTCTCGGTTCCCCTTTTTCCCACCATTGGATACCAGTCCCATCTCCCTGGCTTTGAGATGACAAAGGCCCACTGTAGATCTCAGTTCAAGGCAGGCAGCATGCCTGGTGTCCTCAGCTCAGCTCCAGCCACCCCTTCCTCACACAGCGAGATCCTCCAGGTTTACTGGGTGAGCAACAACAACCTCAGTGGCCGTGGGGAGGTCCCAGGCAGCAGCCACCTCTCCCAGCAGCACCCAGAGACTTCGAGCCACAAGAGGAGAGCCATCATCATCAGTGGGGACTTCCTGGTAAGGTGGCACTTGGATGCTCTCCCGTGCTGGCAGATGGTTGGTTCTGCCCTGGTTGATATCAAAGACCTGGGTGGCACCAGCACGTGGAGGTTGTGATGCCCTTCCTGCCCAAGGGGTGGAAAAAACTCATTGGGGTTGGGGGATGGAAGAGTGGAGACAGGAACAACCCTGCACTGGCCATTTGGTGCTGGGGAGCTTTGGCCACACCTGCCCAACCAAGGCTGGGTGGTCATCACATGCTCTTCTGGTCATACTGGGACATAGTGGTCTCATGGTCTCAGTGTCTGCTATGTGGTGAACCTAAAGGAAACTGCAGTCACCTTTTTTGTAGTATTTCCAAGCTTGAAGAGCATCCTTGAGGAGCTGGGGGCTCTCACGCTCCGAGGGGTCCCAGCCACGTGTGCTTTCCCCCAAGGACAAAATCCTCCACACGGGAGAGGTGCTGAAGGAGCAGAAGGGGTGGCCGTGGCGGTGGCTGCCCCGTGGCAGGGCTGAGGGGTCCCAGGAGCAGAGGAACCTGGTGGAAAAGGCCTTCGTGGACTTGGCCACCAGCTGCCAGGCAGTGATCTGCTGCAGGGTGACCCCCAAGCAGAAAGCCCTCATCGTGCAGCTGGTGAAGAAGCACAAGAAGGTCGTCACGTTGGCCATCGGGGACGGGGCCAACGATGTCAACATGATCAAAAGTGAGTCCCGAGATGGGGGAAGAGTGGCTGGGTTTGGCCAGTGCAGTCCACCAGTGGGGAGTGGTGGTGGTGCCCCAATCTGCCACCTCTGCCCTCTCACCCTCCTCTTTGAGGTGAGGGGAACCCCCAAACCAGCTGCCCACCTTGCTGTGCTGGGAGGGGAGCGAGAGACACAGGGCAGAGACCAGCCCAGGACAAGAGCAGGGTGGACCACTTGCTCTGGACATCAGGGATGAGCCCTGATGAAACTTCATGCCCCAACGTGGGCAGATGGCAGGGACATCCCTGCCCCTCCCCAGCAGCCCTGCCATGGGGCTGTGCCCTTCACATGCCCACCCAAGTCTGGAACATCCCTCCCCATGGGATACAGGGACCCATCTCTCCTGTCCTCACCCTGTGCCCACAAACCCAGGGACAACCCGTGGGCAAATTGTAGTGGTTTTCACCTGGTGTCCACCCAAACCTCCAGACCCCCTTTCCTCAGAGGGAAAGGAAAAAGAGAAAAGGCAAAAAAACAGCTGAGAGAGACAATGGCAAAGCAAACTCAGAGTGGCTAAAATACTTAAATTTATTACCAACAAGAACTAAAACTAAAAAGTAAGAAATAAATCAGGCTTAGGAACACCTTTCTCCTCCCACTCCTCCCTCTTTCCAGCAGTTCCAGGGAGCAGGGAATGGGGGTTTGCAGGTGGTTTTTGTTTCTGACATTGCTCTTGTTCTGGGGGTCACCCCATGGGCTGCAGGGGGGTCTGTGCACCCCGATGTATCTCCCTGGGCTGCAGAGGAGGTGGGGAAATAACTTTTAGTCCTTGCCCCCCTGCTCCAGCATGGAGTCCCTCCTTCTCCTCCTGCTCCCACCTTGGTCTCTCACTCTGCGTTGTTATCCCATGGCTGGAATTCCCAACTGCCCCACACTCCTAAATTCTGAAATATGTTATCCCAGAGCTGTGACTGGGATTCTTAATTGGCTCCACTTTGGCCACCAGCAGCAGTTCCCTCCTGGCCCTGGCTGTCCTTGGCTTCACAGGACAGGGGGAGCTTGTGGCAGCTTCTAACAGAGACCACCCTGGTCACCTCCCCTTCTACTAGAATTCAGCTACAGAACCCTCTGACACAAACCCATCCCCCAGACCCCCCAAACCCTCTCCCCATGTGTCTCACCCCCCGTGTCCCCCCCGCAGCCGCCGACATCGGGGTGGGCATCAGCGGGCTGGAGGGGCTGCAGGCGGTGCAGTGCAGCGACTACGCCCTGGGGCAGTTCTGCCACCTGCAGCGGCTGCTGCTCGTGCACGGCCGCTGGGCTTATCTCCGCATCTGCAACTTCCTCCGCTGCTTCTTCTACAAGACCTTCGCTGGCCTCCTGGCCCAGGTGTGGTTCGCCTTCCACAGCGGGTTCACGGCTCAGGTGAGCTCGGAGGGGTCGCGCCGGCGTTACGAGCTCCCCCCCCGACCCCCGGACCCCTTGCGGGGTTGGTGCTGCTTCCCCNAGGGGGACAACCTGCTCCCCCACGGTCCTGCCCACGGGCTGCAGGGGGGCCACAGCTCTGAGTCCTTCCCCTCCTCCCGTGGGGTCCCTCCCACGGGGGACAGTCCTCGATAGACTCTCCAACGTGAGTCCACCCCCCGGGCAACACTTCTACTGGGGACAAACATGCTCCAGGTGGATCTTCCTCCAGGAGTCCTGGCTGCAAGTCTCTTCCAGGATCCTGCTCCATCCTGGGCCTCCCACAGGGCAACAGCTCCTTCTGCATCCACCTGCTCCTCCAGGGGCTACAGGGGGGTCTGTGCACCCCGATGGATCTCCACGGGCTTCAGGGAGAGGGGGGGAATAGCTTTCAGTCCTTCCCCCCCGCCCTGCTCCAGTGTGGAGTCCCTCCTTCGCCTCCTCCTGCTCCCACCTTGGTCTCTGTGTTGTTATCTCATGGTTGGAATTTTTCAACTGCCCCACACTCCTAATTCTTAAATCTGTTATCCCAGAGCTGGGACTGGGATTCTTAATTGGCTCAACTCTGTCCACCAGCAGGAGGTCCCTCCTGGCCCTGGCTGTCCTTGGCTCCACAGCACAGGGGAAGCTTCTGGCAGCTTCTACCAGAAACCATCCCGGATATCCCCCCCTGCTACTAAAATTCAGCTACAGAAACCCAGGACACTCACCCTGCTTTCCTCTCTCCCTTGCTGGGTCTGTTTTTTTTGGGTTGCCCAGCTGGGGTGCCACTGGTTGCCTGGTTTTTTCACCTGGCTGGATTGGGACAATCACACTGGGGAGGTTTGGGATGTCCTTGTGAGCTGCAGCTCCGTCTTGGACAGGTGCAGGGAAAGATCCCACGTGGTTTCCTCCAAAATAGGAGCTCTTATCCCAAGGGCCATGAGGGTGACTTGACCAGCACTGCAGGGCTCCAGCCCCATCTCCAGCTGCAGCACAACCCCACAGACAACGTGGGGCTGATGCAGAGCCCAGGGCAAGTCCATGGGAATTCCCATGTTGGATGTGAGTCCCTTGGACTCACTCCTTGGGCCTGGGCATCCTTTCTGAGTTTTCCCAAAGCCCCTCTGAACTCACAGCTGCTTCCTCTTCCCTTCTAGCCCCTGTTTGAGGGCTGGTTCCTTGCACTCTACAACATTTTCTACACCTCCTACCCCTTGCTGTCCATGGGCCTTCTGGAGCAGGTAGGGCTTCACTGGGCTCATCCCACCCTGTGCCTGGAGGCTGCACCCTTGGAGGGTGGGAATGAGCCTGGCAGACACTGCATCCCATCTGCACAGCCCTGTGTGGGCTCAGTGGGCATTTGGAGCTCACCATTGGTCCTGGGGCGCCTGTCCCCCATCACCCCAGAGCCACCAGGCAGAGGGTCCTGCTGCAGCTCTCCCAGAGGGTGTCTTGGGTGGGGTGGCCCCATCCTGCTCCCCCAATCCCTGCATCCCCTCCGTGATGCTCCTGGCAGGACGTGAGTGCCAAGAAGAGCCTGGAGTTCCCTGAGCTCTACGTGGTGGGGCAGCAGGACAAGCTCTTCAACTACCGCATTTTCGGTGTCACCCTCCTGCACGGGGTTGGCACTTCCCTCACCAGCTTCTACATCGCCCTCTGGGCCTTTGAGGACCACGTTGGCAGCAAAGCTGTCGGGGACTACGAGTCCTTCTCCGTCACGGTGGCTGTGTCAGCGCTGCTGTCCGTCCTCGTGGAGGTGAGCACCTCCTGCCCTTCCCCACCCTGACCCCACAGCAGATGTTCAGGGTCTGCAGCCCTGGGCTCTGACACCATCCCCAGCAGCGTCATGGCTGGGGGATGATCACCCTGGGATGGAGGAGGAATTTGGGACAAGTGGCCGGATGGAAGAGGGTCACCATGAGCCCCATGAGACTCTGTGTGCTCAGCCCTTGTCCCTGCAGATCATCCTGAACACCAAGTTCTGGACAGCATTGTCCTTCCTGATGGTCACAGTCAGCCTGCTGTTCTTCTGCCTCTTCTCCTTCCTGACCCAAAGCATTGATGCCTTCAGGATAGCCCCTGCCATCTTCTGCTTCCCAGGTGAGATGCCATGGGGATCCCCATGGTCCTTCCCTTCCCCTGCCAGGAGAGCCCAGCCTGGCCTTGCTGCTATGAGCTGTTTCCCACCTTGTAGATCATCTCCTTGTTGCCCTTTCCCCATCTTGCTGTCAGGATTTTTGGCTCCACTTTGGGTGCCATCTCCTCTTTACACCTCTCAACACATTTGTAGGTGGGGGCCTGTCCCCCTGCAGTTGTTCCCTCTGTCCTCTCCTCCTTCCCTGCTTTAACACCACTCCCCAAATCCTCCTGCTGACAGATGCCAGCCGGAATGCCCTGACCGACCCCTACGTGCTGCTCGTGGTCCTGCTGTCCCTGGTGGTGAACACCATCCCCTCTCTCACTGTCCGTGCCTTCCGTGCCATCGTGGGCAAGCCCACCATCCAGCAGGTGAGAGCTGGGAGGGACTGACAAGGGAGGGGTTGCCTCCCACTGGTGTTGGTGTCTGGGACTGGTGATGGGAAGGGTGAGGTTCCTCAGGAAGCCTGGACTGTAATGGTGGGATATGTCACCTCTCCGTGGTGGCACCAGTCGTGGTGGTCTTTCATGACACCAGCACCCAACTCTGACCCCAGGACCCTCTTCCCAGACTGTTCCATGGCCCAGCAGGAGGCCATAAGCCAAGAGACTTGCCCCAGCTCTTGGAGAGGGTCTGCTTTTGGCTACAGTGAGGAACTGGCCCCCAGGACCCCCAAAGAGGCGCTGGAGTCTGGTGCAGGTCATGGTACCAGCCCAGCCTGGGTGAAGCTCATCCCCATCTGCACTGTGGGTTATACCTTCCTGGTGGTACTAAGAGCAGGGTGAGGTTGTGCTCCAGAGCTCCGTGAGCTTTGCAGACCCCTGAGAGGGTCCCCGCATTCCTCATCCCACCCTGGAAAATCAGGTCATGGCAGAGCTGGGATCCAAACCATGTCCTGGGGGAGGGTGTCCCTGTGCTTACTGTGTGTCCTGCCTTGGGGTGAGGGCTTGCCTGGAAGGTGCACAAAGAATTCCAGATGGGAGCAGGGGTTGGGGCTGTGCTCCAGAGCTCCATGAGCTTTGCAGACCCCTGAGAGGGTCCCCACACTCCTCATCCCACCGTGGGAAATGAGGTCATGCTGGAGTTGGGAGCCAAACTGTGTCCCGGTGGAGGTGCCCCCACATATCCTGCATGGCCCCCCATGGGATGGGGGCTCTCCTGGAAGGTGTCCACAGCCCTGATCTGCCCATCTCCTTGCAGAAGATCCTCTTGAAGGCCAAGCAGGAGCCGGAGCCCTCGGTGGAGCTGCGAGCCCACGCCCCTCGGGGCTCCTTCTGCCGCCGCTCCAGCTACGCCTTCTCCCACCAGGAGGGCTACGCTGGGCTCATCACCCGTGGGGACAGCCTGAGGGCCAGGGCCACCCGTGGGGACAGCCTACAAGCCAAGGCCACCCCTGGCACCATCCCAGAGGGCACCCCAGCCGTGTCCTCCCACCACAGCCCCTTGGTGTAGCTGCCCTGGCTGGCACCAACCTCCCACCCTGCTGGGACAGGGCAGGAACATCAAAGGCACGCAACTGGTTGGTTCCCTCTTCTCCTGGGCTGCCTTTTAGTCTGATTTGATGGCTTTGCAGCGCCTGTGGCTGCAGGAGGGGCCGGCCCAGGTGGGGTGGTGCTGCGGTGGGCACCATGCCCTGTGGTGTGCCCTGCAGTGGCTCCTTCTCCCAGACTCTCAGGATCACTCGGAGCTGGAAGGGACCTCTGGCCATCACCCCCACACTGGTGTGTGGCCTTTGCAGGAGCCTCAGGGCCATGAAAGCCTCTGACTGCTGTCCATCCCCTCGCCCCGTGACCCCCTGGCTGACAGTCCTGACCACCTCAGAGCTGGGGCTCCCTCCTGCCTGAGGCTGATCCTGCTCCAGGATGAGCCCACAGACTGCAAGGCAGCTGCCCCAGCGTCATTATCCCACCTCTGAATTAATTAACTGCCCTGATGGAGCCCAGCAGGGCATCTGGGAGTGGGTGCAGCCTCTCACCCTGCTCATCCCACCCACACCGTGGGCTGAGCTGCACAACGCCCTTGGTCCTGTGTTCCCCTCACAGGGCTGGTTTCTACCCCGTGGCTTTCACGTGCATCAACCCAACAGATCCCACGATCCCAGAATCCCAGAGTGGTTTGGGTTGGAAGGTCTTAAAGCTCATCTCACTGCCCGCCCTGCCATGGGCAGGGACACCTTCCACTAGACCAGGCTGCTCAGATCTGAGCAGTGTAATTTTAAAATGCATCCTAATTTCTGGAGGAGGATCCATGTGGGACTGATTGATTGAGTGATTGATTGAGTGATTGATTGATTGATTGATTGATCACCTGCAGGTTTTTCTCCTCCAGCCAAACCAGTCTGGCTCCCGCAGCCTCTCCTCATCCCTCCCCACGGTTCCCAATTCCTTGCCTTTGCCATCCTTGCACAAGGTGCAGGGTGTCCACTGCCACACCATTCTCCTAGGACTGATATCCCTTTGGGGACAACTCGGTGCCAACTTTGTGCTCTGCAAAGCCCCAAAAAATACTTCTGGGGGGAGCTTGAAGCACTGAGGGGCAGTGGACCAGCTCTGCCCAGTGGGCACAGGGAACATTCCTGCACATCCTGTAACTGCTGGAGAAGTTGTGTGAACAACTGACTGGTGACCGAGTCACCCTTTTTATTGTTCTTATTTTTTAATTAAAAGGATTTTAGCTTTTCTCTCCTCTCCTGTAAATCTCTGGTACACCACGAAGGGCGAAAGCATCAGAGAAAGGTTTGCCACTTTGTGCTGTGGCAAAATGCACAGGAGGACAAGATTTTTGGGTAAAAAGCTGCACGATGAAATCAGCCCCGGGGGTTTGGCCCTGCCTCCAGCACACACGACTCGATGGGTCTGTTTAACAAGTGCTTTGGCCTCGTCTGCGCTGAGTTTGTGAGAATTAAAGGGTTTTCTTTGGGCTCTGGCCAGGAGGGTCTGGATGGTGCCAAGAAATAAAAGCTTTTCCTCCAGGGAAGCTCTTACTCTTGCAACTACCAGGTGGAAACTTGGGAGAAACCTTTCCCAGCTGCCTGGGCACGATCCCCAAATCCCCCTCCTGGTGCTCCCAGGGCAGTCTCAGCAGAGGAGCCGAGGTGGGGGCAGTGGGGGCAGCAGGAGGGAACTGCCCCCCTCGCTGTGGGACACACACACACGCCAGGGTGAATGACTAGAAAATAATTTATTGAAGAAACAGAAAGCTGCAGAAATACAACACAGTCATGACCAGTAGAGGATGAACAAATAGAGATTCATTTTTTTTTCTCTCTCTTTTAAAACCTGTTGACAGGCTGGAGTTAAGTTTCCTGATAACTTCCCTTGCATGAGTCATTGCAGAGAACAAGGAACAAACTCCAGAGCACACAGCACAGTTTGGATAAAGTGCCTGACACATAAGACTCTTTTTTATTTTATTTTTTTCTTTTTTTTTAATGCTTGTAAATAGCTTAAACAAATATAGTTGCAAGACACAGAGGAGTAACAATTGCATTTCGCTGTAGAATAAAACCTATCCCATGAGAGTAACAATGAAGCAGCAGCAAACAAAAAAAAATTAATTGAATTAGAAGGAAAAGTAATTTAAAAACTCGGAGATGTGGCCCTCAGACCGTGTGGGATGAGGGCGAGTGTCACCTATTGCTACACAGAAAAATGAGCAATGTTTTCTGGAGGGGGCTGGCCTGGCAGACCCGAGGCTGGGGGTTCTTTCTGACCGGGATTATTTCTGTCTGACTTCTTTCTTTCCTTTAGAAACTGAAGGAGGGGAAGTGGGGGGCAAACCAAACCAAACCCGAATTTTATTCTTTGCATTTCTGATTTCCTCTCCTTGAAATCCTCAAAGAAAGACACGAGAGGAACCGGATTCCGCAGGTCCAACCCCGTGGCCGGGTGTCCCCTGAGACAAAGGAAAGGAGCTGCCTCAGTGCTGGGGCTGTGTGGGGGTGATGGGAAACACCCGGGGGTGCCCAAAACAGGTCCAGAAGAGAGGTCACCAGGAGCTGCTCATCCTCCCCACCCACACTCTGGATGTTCAGGGCAAGGGGCGAGTGGAGGATGTTTTGGCAAAGCCATTTCTTGGCTCCCAAACCTCTCTGTGCTGATGCTCTCAGAGCAGGAAAAGCTCAGCTCTGGATGTGCCCCAGTGGTTAAAACTCAGCTGGGCACCCCCAGGAGTTCCTCCTGCCCAGGGGGGGACGGTGCTGCCCCACTGCTGGAGGTGGAGTTTCCAAGCATAATCACCACTGATGGAAAACGTCCACCCAAGGTAGAACTGGAGTGACTGGGAGTTGTCAGGGGTAATGAAATGACCCAAATCCCTGAAAACTCCCACAACTGAAATAGGAGGCAGTGGCCAGGCTCAGCCAGCAGGTCTCAGTAGGAGATCTCAGGGCTCCTCCTCTTCCTCATCCTCCATCACCCTTGGGGGTGTCCCCAGGCTCCAGTTTTGGTCCTGCTCCCCACAACACAAAAATGCCCTTTGGGTGCAACCCTGGTCAAGAGAATTGTCTTTAGGACAGAGCTCAGATTGTCATTACCTGCAGGGAAAAAAAAAGAAGTCTTTGGTATCATGGCAAGTTGCTCCTCCAGGCATTTTGGTTGGTGTGGGCAGCAGGCACGGCCAGACCTGGCGTGGGGAGGGCTCAGCTGATCCAGCGAGTCCTGGTGGGCTAAAGGACAGGGGACAGAGCTCAGGTTTTGGCTTCTCTGGGCTCTCCCAAGCCAACTGGTCTCTGTAAGGTCTGAGGACTTGTGACTGTGGGTTGTATCCAAGCCTGGCGAGACCTTCTTGCAGTTGGAATCGAGGTCTTGGTCTCCAAGCACCAAAGATTCTTGTGCTGGAAAAGGCCTTGCAGGAGGAAATGGGACATGGAGGGGATGCAAAGCTCCCTGGGGGACAGGAGACTTCGTTGGTAGATGAATGGACTCAATATCATCTCTTCCTGAAACCCAGGTCCTCAGTCAGTGTGTCCATGTCTCCCACTGCCACCTGGTACTGAGCATCTTGGTGCTGCTCAGGAAGGCAAAGGCTGCAGGGACACAGATGATGTGACAAGAGATGCAGATGGACAAAACCCGTGGGAGCCACTTTGGTGGGGCCCAAAGAAGCTGAGATATTTTCCCTCACAGCGGGCTGAGCTTTGGGTCCATCTCTAGTGATGGAGGTGAAGGATGGAGGGGTGAAGAGGCTGGAGAGGGCTGAGGAACCAGCATTTTCAGGGAAATGCTCTGGGAATGGCAGGGAAGTGAAAGAAGCAGGTAGCACTGCCTCCTCTGGGGCCCCAGCACCTTCCTGACCTCCAGAGATGTGACTCCTTCCTGCTGCTCTCCTCATGCCTTTAGGCAAGGAGAGGAGGAGGAGCGTGGGGAGGAAGGAGCAGGGGATGCAGCCATTCAGGGGGTGGGCTCTGGACACTTGCAGAAAGCTCCAAAGACCTTCCAAAGTCCCCTGACAGCGGGATGGGGTCCTCCAGGACCTCCTCCATTGGCTGGACCCTTCCCCTTCTTCAGCCAGAGCAGGTGCCTCGGTGCAGGGTGGCACGGGAAAGCCTGGCAGGGGCAGACACTGTGCTGGGTGTGTCTCTGGCCCCAAACCACATTCCTGGGGAGAAAAACCTCAGGAATGGGTCACTCCAGCCCATCCCTGGGTCCAGCTGGGTGTTGCAGCTGTTCCTCTGCAGGGCAAGGGGAGAGGAAGGTGTGTGAGGTCTCCCTAAGGAACAGGGATTTGGGGGAATGCCCTGGGGAGGTGCCAGCCCTGGGGGAAGGGTTGGGGTGCCTGGGGTTGATTCCCCTGTCTCAGAGCACACGAGGAGCCCCTGGGCTCTGCCAGCTCAGGGTGGGGCAGCTGATTGTCTCTCCTTCCCTCGGGCGCACTTGGGATTCGACCCACGGAGCGGGATAAAGTAAAAAAATAACCAAACAAACAAACAAGAAACAAAACCAAACCAAAAAACCTGACAGAAAAGGCCCAAACACAAAGCACAGTGAGGAGCCAGACCCCAGGGGAAGGCAGGGGGTGGGTCCCAGAGACCCTCCCCGGGGGTCCCCGGGCAGCCCCCACCACTGCCCCGAGGCTGTCAGGGCGAGGAAAGGAAGAAAAGAGGCAAAGGGAGGAACCAAAGGGGATAAAGAACGACTTTCCCGTGGCTGTGAGTTGGAAAAGAACCATGACCCATGCAGAGAACTCTTCATCAACCAAAAACTCGTGAACAACAAAAAAAAAAAGCACAGTTTCATCCCCTCCCGCTCCCACCCGACCACCCCTCCCCGAATAATTATTACATTACCTCAAGAAAGAGTATATTTTTTCATGCATAAATCAAATTCTCATCATCTTTTTTTTTTTTTGTCTTTTTTTTGGTCTTCTTTAAATTACATTTGAACACAGAACACATATAATAAATACTCTTGTACGACATGACTCAGAGAAAAGTAACACATCTGAACGCAAAGGTATCGTCATCATTAGTTTTTCTTTTTTTTTCTTTCTTTTTTTTTTAAAAGGACTTGTTTAAATATGAAATCTGTAAACTCCAAGGGTCCTTTTTTTTTTTAATCTTTCTCTCTCTCTTTCTCTCTCTCTCTTTCTCTCTCTGTTTCTTAAATCGTGAAACTCTCCAGCTTTCATGTCCTTAACATTCAATATGTCTCCCATTGAACGCATCAAAGAAATAAGAACATGCCGTCTTCTGCAAAATTATAATTTAACAGTATAAAGCTTCAAGTCACAAATTCCAAAAACTAGCTAAGTAATTTTTTTTTTTATCACATAAACTATACATTAAATATTTTGAGGTATTTCAGAGAACATTGTCAAAGGCTTGTAAGGTCTGTGCTGGGTGGAAAAGAAGGCTTTCTCCTGCATAGAGAACGTCTTTGGTATCCCAAGCCATGTGGGGATGGGGTGGAAGAGGGG
>VXAU01004611.1:74729-85198 GCA_013399695.1 Formicarius rufipectus | reverse complement strand
CCAACACTGCCCACTGTGTGCCCCATCGCTGCCCAGTGTGTGTCCGATCACTGCCCCATCACTGCCCAGTGTGTGCCCCATCACTGACCCAACACTGCCCCATCACTGCCCACTGTGTGCCCCATCGCTGCCCCAACACTGCCCAATCGCAGCTCAATTACTGCCCCATCTCAGCTCCATCACTGCCCCATAACTGCCCCATCGCAGTTCCATCACAGCGCCATTACTGCCCCACCGCAGCGCCATTACTGCCCTACAGCTCCCCCACGGTGTCTCATTAGTGTTCCATCACTGCCCCCTCACAGCTCCATCACTGCCCCACAGCTGCCCCATCACAGCTCAGTTACTGCCCCATCACTGCCCCATCGCAGCTCCATCACTGCCCCACAGCTGCCGAATCGCTGCCCCAAAACTGCCCCATCACTGTCCCATGGATGCCCCACTGCACCATTACTGGTCTATCATTGCCCCATGGCTGCTCCATCACTGCCCCATCACTGCCCAATCTCTGCCCCAAAACTGCCCAAAACCCGCCCCATCTCTTCCCCATCACAGGCTCATTATTGCCCCACCACTGACACAAAGCTGACACAAAACTGCCCCATCACTGCCCAGTCTCTGCCCCATCAGTGGCTCACCATTGCCCCATCATAGATCCACCACTGCCCCACGGCTGCCCCAAAGCTGCCCCGTCACCACAACCCCATCACTGCCCAGTCTCTGCCCCACCCCTNCCAACACTGCCCACTGTGTGCCCCATCGCTGCCCAGTGTGTGTCCGATCACTGCCCCATCACTGCCCAGTGTGTGCCCCATCACTGACCCAACACTGCCCCATCACTGCCCACTGTGTGCCCCATCGCTGCCCCAACACTGCCCAATCGCAGCTCAATTACTGCCCCATCTCAGCTCCATCACTGCCCCATAACTGCCCCATCGCAGTTCCATCACAGCGCCATTACTGCCCCACCGCAGCGCCATTACTGCCCTACAGCTCCCCCACGGTGTCTCATTAGTGTTCCATCACTGCCCCCTCACAGCTCCATCACTGCCCCACAGCTGCCCCATCACAGCTCAGTTACTGCCCCATCACTGCCCCATCGCAGCTCCATCACTGCCCCACAGCTGCCGAATCGCTGCCCCAAAACTGCCCCATCACTGTCCCATGGATGCCCCACTGCACCATTACTGGTCTATCATTGCCCCATGGCTGCTCCATCACTGCCCCATCACTGCCCAATCTCTGCCCCAAAACTGCCCAAAACCCGCCCCATCTCTTCCCCATCACAGGCTCATTATTGCCCCACCACTGACACAAAGCTGACACAAAACTGCCCCATCACTGCCCAGTCTCTGCCCCATCAGTGGCTCACCATTGCCCCATCATAGATCCACCACTGCCCCACGGCTGCCCCAAAGCTGCCCCGTCACCACAACCCCATCACTGCCCAGTCTCTGCCCCACCCCTGCTCCATCACCTCCACCGCAGCTCCATCACCGCCCCATCAGCTGCTCCACTGTCACCTTCTGCGATGTCCCCCCCGTCCCATCACCACCCAGGTGCTCGCTGGCCCATCACCACCCCACAATCACGGAGAGGGGCAGGAAAAACACCCCATATCCCCCACGCAGGCACACAACCATCCCCCCCCAGCCACTCCGGGACGCCCCCGTCCCCCGAGGCACCTCCATCCCCCCACGCGCGGGGCCAGCACGGCGTGGCCGCTGCTAAGCCAGTGACTCTTAATACACCGCTCCGGCGTTATTAGTTCAGCTCCCCAGGCGTTTCCCGCAGTAATTGCACTGATCTGCCAGGGATTATGCGCTGCCACTGTAGCGATGGATGATGTTTTAATTTGAGCCGGGCACCTCCGGGGAGGGCAGGGCAGCACCGAGACCCCCGAGCGCCAGGGAGAGCCCGTCTGGAGGCTCCCACTGCCGGCCTGGTGCTGCCCAGGGGAGGGATTTTCGGGTGAGGCGCAGCCAGAAACCTGAACTCGAGTGCTTGATCGAGAATCAGGCCGAGCTCAGCCGGCTGTTTGACGGGGACAGCAGCGATCCCGGCTGGATGGGGTTCAGCATCCCCCGAGCGCCGAGGAGGGGTCCCTTCCCAACTCCCAAATCGCTGCTGGAGAGACCAAATGACCACCCCGGGCTGTGTCCGCTATCGCTGCCCATCCCGGGTCCTGCTCCCGGCCCCGTCCTGCCGGCAGTGAAACCCACGGGGAAAAGGGCTTGGAGCTTCCCCCGTTCCAAACACGGTCGAGAAGGTCCCCTCGCCTCAGCATTACCTTTAAAACTGACCCCCACACCGAGCTGTTCCTCCTGGTAAAGCAGCAATTAATCACGGCGAGTATGGGATAGATTTGTAATCAGCTCCCCCCTCCCACCGCCCCCATTCCGCAGCCCTGGGTGTTTTTCCTGCCGTCCCCCCCTCGCCCCAAGTGGGGATGGGGCCAGAGCAGCCCATTGATCCTGCCCGGTCGATTTTATTGAAACTCCCACGAGTGGCTTTAACTGCGTGGTGGATATTGCTGGCACATCACTTTGAGGGCGACGTGACCGGCGGGAGCTCGCGGGTTTGCAGGGAGGGCTGCGGGAAAGGGGGGATTCATCCCGGGGGAGCCGCCTTATTCCCGGCGTTATTCCCTGCGGTGTCCATGGCCAGGACGTCGGAGGGGGAAATGTGGCAGCACAGCTCGGGGAGGAGGGTTTAGGGGGGGTTAAAAGGGGTGGTTTTTCTCGGGAGGATTTCATTGCTGGCTGGGAAAGGGGTTGGGGCGGTAAAAAATGGGTTGAGAAGGAATAAAAGAGAGAGAGGAGGGGGGGGGGGAAAAAAAAAAGGAACGAGAATCAAGAGAAATGAGAAAAGAGAAAATGAAGAGAAAAAGAGGAAAGAGAACAGGGAAATTAAGAGGAAAAAGAAGAAGAAGAAAAGAGAAATGAAGGAAAAAAGGGAAATGGAAAAGGAAGAAGACGAAAAGGAAAATGAAGAAGAAGAACAGAAAGATGGAAAGGAAAAGGAGGTACAGAGGAAGAAATAAAAATAAATAGCAAAAATGGATAGAAAATACATAAGAAAAAAGAAATAGGAAAAAAGATAAAAGAAAGATAACTATGAGGGGGAAAGAGAAAATATAAATACAGGAAAAGGGAAAAGAAAAAGGGAAAGGGAAAAGAAAGCTTAAAAGGAAATAAAAAGGAGAAAAATAATTTTTAAAAGGTAGAGGAAAAAGAAAAAAAAAAAAGGGAAAGAGAAAAAGTGGGAAAGAAAACAAGCAGGAAGAGCAAAGGGAGGCAGAGGAGCGAGCGAGGGGACCCGCGGGGTGTCACAGCTCTGCCCAAGCCCCCCCCCCAGCAGCGCCTTTGTCTCCCACCTTAGTCCCCCTTTCCCTTCCTGCCTGTTCTCTCCCGTTCTTGCAGAAGAGGAGACACCCAAGGGAGCCTCTGCCAGGTGATGGTGACGCTGCCCAAGGGCTGCCCCTCCCACCACCAGCACCCAGGAGCCAAGTGGAAAGGATCCACCATGCAGGGAAAGTGCAACTCCCCAAAAAGCTCCGGGGCAGGAGGCCGAGGGGGGTGTCTGAGCTCCCCCAGTTTTCCAGGACGATGACGGTGCTGTGACAGCCCCACCAGGGCTGAAGAACCCAGCTCACCCCCAGCACCCACCAGCAGGGCAACTGGTTCGTGGCAGTGTCAGAAACCAGAGTGAATAAATAATCTGTTTTTCTGGGAGGTGTCAAAGGCAGAGGAATGACTGGGAATCATCGATTTGGGGTGAAAAAGGCTGGTTTGGTTTTGGGGAGATGGTTCCAAATTTTCTTCAGGAAAAATGAGCTGGTTTGAAATCAGCATTTCTTGAATAAATGCCTGGATTTGGATGATTTATTTTTCGGTTCCTTTTTTTTTTTTTTTTTTTTCCTGGCTGCCCGTGTGCGGGGGCAAGTGCACGAGTGACTCTGGGGGATCCAGCAGGAACCTTCCATACAGGACCTCCCCTGGGAATATCAGGGGAGGGATTCATTGCCTTCCACTGGAGAAACGTCATTAAAATCCTGAAGTTTGGCCCCCAAAAGAGCATTAACGTAAGGTATTGATCCAGGGATCCATTTCCAGAGGCCTCTTGTTAAAGCCTTGGGGTAACTCCAAAACCCGGCGCGGTGCCTTCATCCCACACTCCTCCTCTTCCTCACCCGCTGTGAGTTGGGAGGCAGATGGGGAAGGGAACCCCCATCCCAGGGGAGCTCTGGAAGCACAAACCACCACACCATCAAGCATCACATTGGAGACAAACTGGGTCACACCCCGGCTAATCCCAGTGGAGATCCCATCTCGGATTACAGATTGATCCCCTCATTCACCCAGGGGATGGTCTAACGCAAACAAGGGACCCTCAGAAAATGCGGAAAAAATTACAGAGTCGGGCCAGATCTCCAGAACAATCCTGAGGGATGGGATGCTTCCACGTCCCGCTGTGTCCCCCAGCGCTGTGTCGGGCTCTGGGATGCTCCGCAGTGGGAGCAGCTTTGCCGGCGGCAGCGCTGATATCCCTGTCAGCCCCTGATCCTATCGCCCGTCAGCAGCTCCCGATACGCTCGCAATTTTATCCCTAATGGAGAGAGTTTGCTCGTTACCTGCTCGTTATCGGCTGAGAGGAGCGTGACTCCCGCGAAGGGACATCGCTCTCCGGGGCTCATCCCGCGGCTGAAAGAGGGTCCAGCCCGTCCCGTGGCACCGCGGAGTGCCCCGGGTGTGCCAGCCCGGTGCCGGTGTTGGCACACACGCTGTGCCAAAGCACCGCCATCCCCGCCCCTTCACTGGGGAAACTGAGGCACGGGGGGGTTGGGGACCCTCAACCTCTCAAACTATGGCCGTGTCACAGCTCATGTTCCTTCAGCCACGTGGTGGCACTTGGTGTGGGGAGTGGGGTCAAGGTTTTGGGACATTTCTCTCCAGTGGCCAGACCCGACCTTGTCACAGCTCTTGGCATCCCCAGACTGTACCTTCTCTATGTTCCCTGGGGCCACCATCACCTTTGAATACCTTAGCATGAGGTGTTTCTGCTAATTTTGGTCTATTTGGGGTTTTATAAGCCAAACCTCATGAGTTGTGTTCCCAGCTGTGTCCTGCAGAGCTGTGCCACACACCAAGTCCCCTCAGCACTTGAGGGGATCCGGCCCCCAATATTTTGGTGTCCCTGGGTTCATCCAACAGCAGGAGACCTCAATTCTCCTCCAGCCCGGGTGGGAGACCAGCAGTCCCTGCTCCCCTCACTGGGCTCTGAGCAAAGCTCTGGGCTCAGCAGGGCTGGGTTGGTACCACTGCCTGTGCCAGCAGCAGCAGAAAATGCTGCAATTTGCTGTTCCTTCAATATTTTGGGGTCAGATGTTGGGATTGTCCTGCAAGCAAAGAGATACAACCAGTCCCAGCCTTCCCACAAGCAGTCACTGCTTTCCTCCTGACAGCCTTCTGCTCCATATCGGGATTTTCCAGCTCCTTCTCCCAAGCTGGGCAGAGATGAGCCACCCCCAGACTTGCCCGGGGTGACAAGGTCTCCCAAATCCCAAAGGATTCTCTCCTGATGGTGATTTCTGTACCTTGGATTTGGGAACAGAAAAAGAAGGACAGTCACAGAGATACAGAACCAAGGCAGGACGGCGGGTCCAGGTCTCCCCACAGGGACGTGTCCAGTGCAGGGCAGTGGTGGTGGCATCTGCCATTCCCTGGGTTAGAGGCCAAGGAGCAAATTTCACCCTCCAGCTCCCCAAAACCCCACCTCTCAGCCGCCCAGGATTCCATTCTCCAGCTCCCCAAACTCATCTCCCAGTGACAGAGTCCTCCCGCATGGAGGAAATCAGAGCAGGGTTTGGTTGGATCACCAAGATCCTGCAGTGCAGAGCCTGGAGGTGAAACCCTGGGGATGAGGAGGTGAAGAAAGGATTTGCTGATCCCAAATGAGGGGGCAAAGAGTCAGTACCCACAGCGGGATGGGGACAAGGAATTCGAGCATCCTGAAGCCGTGCCCATCTCAGCCCACCATCTCTGCCCACTTCCTACCCATGTTTATGTAAGTGGGTGCAAGTGGGTGCACACGGATGCACCTTCTCTTGCCACGCAGAACCTCCAGCCCCATTTCTGATCCAACAAATCGTGCCTTCTCCATGCCCTGACCTCACCACTTGTGTAACACCTTGAACCCCAAATTCTCCACTCATGGAATACCCCGAACCCCATCAAATCCTTTTTAAATATTTTTGAACCTCCTCCTCTTGCACTGCAGAAACCAAGCAGTACTTAGAGCATCAGTCCAGGTCCCTAATGGATGCAAATCCCTTATGTTAAAATTGAGTTATTAAGGTCATTCTTGAAATCCCCATACAAATGTGTCTCAGATTTACTATTGTGTCTTTTTGGTTTTCTAAATGTCCTGGTCCCTCCTCCCAGCACCAGAGAATCCACGTTATCCTTTTGCTTTGCTGTATTTTAACAACCCCAAACGTTTTAAAAATCCATTACTCCTGTCCAACCCTCCCTTTGGTTTACATCTTGCTGGAGATGCTCTGTATCATTCGAGGTATTAACAAGATTTTTGAATTTCCATTAAATCAGCACAATTTGCTGCTTGATGGCCATGGTTCTGCACGGAGCCAGGAATAAATGCACTCCCTGCCAAGACCTGCTGCCAGCTGCTCGCCAGCCCCCTGCTGCCCCAGCACATCCCTGCACCGCTCCCGTTGCACCCACCCAGCATCACTTTTGGCTGAGGGGAAAATTTTGGGCTCCAACTAGCCTTTTCGGCCAATTTTCAAAACCAGGGGTTGGCCCCAACCTCTCTGTGCCGCTTTTGGTGCTGTGCAGAAGTAGGGCAATGGTCAAGAGCACCATCCTGGATCGATGGGACTCATCTTGGGTCGGTTTAAGCCTCAGCTTCGTGCTAAGCCACAGGAACTTGGACATCTCAGCTCAGCACCAAAAAGGAGCTGCAGCAGAGCCATGTGGGTCTGTGGATATGGGGTGGGGACAGAACAAACTGCCTAACGCCTCCGTTCCTACTCATGGTTTCAGGTTCCTTCTGCCTGAGCCTTTCCAAGAAACCTCAGAGCATCAGGCAGCATGAAGGAAAGCTCTTCTGGTCGCTGGGTGACGGATCCAGCTTCTGCCCCAGCCAGGGAGGCAGCGATTCCCGCAGGGAACAGAGCCCGTTCTGAGGCGCTGGAGTCCCACCTTGCACCCAAAGTCTGGAGCAGGAGGATAAGCTGGATCTCTGAATCCCACCGAGCTGCCAAGCCCCTGTCCTTTCACACCAGCTCTGATGGGGTTTATTTTAATTTTTCCTCTTATTTTTTTGTTGATGTTGCAGGTCAGCCCTCACATCCTGCTCCACGTGCCTGGGAAGCTTCTGCAGGGATTTTTGTTTGCCCTACACCCAGGTGATGCCCAGGGCAGGGTGAAATATTCCCATGGCAGAAAAACGGGCACCTGGGCCCTGCCTCTGGTTTTCCCCTGCCTTCACCATCCCTCTTCCTCTTCTGTATTTTTTTTTGGCACCAAGAAAGCCGGGCAGAAGCCCCAGTGATGGGAGCAGAGCTTCCCCTTCGGCTGCTTGGAGGGGCACGGCTGCCCCCCCAGAGCCACAGGCTCCCCAGTCCTTCAGCTGCCTCTGAACAGAATGAGAAAATATTGGATTTGTTTTCTGAAAGAAAAAAAAAATCCAATATTCTGTCTGCAATCGCAGACTCTGTGCCTGGTTATGGCAGGAAAATGCTGTAAATCTCCCCTTTCCCCACGAGCTGGGGAAGAAAAACCCATTTTCTTTAATATTTTTATTTTTCTCCTGGTTTAAACCCCATCATTCTGCAGGCAGCTCTGCAATCTCTTTGTTGACCAGGGCTTAAACCTGCTCTCCCGGCTCCCCCGACCCCGGGAAGTCGCCTCGCACACCCTTCCCAGCAGCTCCCAGGCAGCGGCAATGAGATTTTAATAGATGTATTTTCAAATTAGTTCTGGGCCTTTCAAGACTTATCAGTTAAATGAGGTTTTTCAAATTGATTCAAAGGTCACTCTGAGAGTTTTCTCTTCTCTGTTATCTCTCCCTTATGGTTTCAGTGGCGATTGACAGGACAAGGAAAAAAATATCACCCCCGTGTTGTACACCCAGAAAAAGATAAACCCAACAAAAAACCACCCAAAATGTGAACCTAAAAAAAAACCCCAGAGGCGACAAGAAAATCCCCAGGTGTGGCCCCCGGGTTGAGGGTCCCTCCCGGGCAGACGATGAGCAGAACCCGGGGGAAATTTGGGGAGCGGCGCTCGGGGGAGCGGCACCCCACGGACACGGGTGGGTTGTACCCGGCCATTTCCTCCTGGGGGGTGTGGGGGGAGGAACCCCATTTAATGTTTAACCGGCGGGAGGTTTATTGGCCCCTTCTGACGCGCAGATTGGGAGCAAACAGAAAAACAGCCGCGGGCGGAGCGAGGCGGCCCCGCCGCGCTGATAAGGCGGTGGCGCGGTGCGGGGTGCGGTGCGGGGTGCGGGGCACGGGGAGCTGCGGGACACCGTGCGGGACACGGAGCCACCGCCGCCGCGGAGCCGGGGACGCCGGCGGTGGTTGCTCCATGCGGGCGGCTCCGCACCGGCCGACAAAGTTGCCTGCGTTTCATGGAATTCCAGAATGTTTTGGATCAGAAGGGGCCTTAGAGATCATCCGGTTCCAACCCTATTAACAAGCTAATACAAACCTTAGAAAGAAAAACAAAACAAAACAAAAGCAAAACAAATAAAATAATAATTTAAGGGGAAAAAGGAGGGGGGGAAAGTAAACAAACCAAAAAGACCCCACATTTTTTCCCATCGGGAACAAGGGGTTCTCTCCTTTCCCGAATCTCTCTCCGACTCCCTGGGCCGGGAGGAGCCGCTGGGAGCCGGGATCCCCTAACTCTCGTTTCCCCGCATTTTACGGTCCCAAATCCCTTCGCTCCCGATCCCCTAAAACCTCCCGCGGCCGCGGCGCCTTCTCCCCGTCTCTCCGCGGCCACGCGCGGATCGAAAGCAGCGAAACCATCCTCGATTTTCCGCCGGTCTCCCGGATCGGGAGCCGCGGTCGGTGCCCGGTGACCGCCGACCCGGAGGAGCCGTCGTTGGGCCAAAGTCGTTTGAAAGAAGCTGAAATTAAAACTATTGGGAAAAAAAAAATATTTTCAGAGGTTTTTCTCAGCGCGATTTTGTCCCTGATTCTGTAATTTCTGTGTATTAATTCGCAGTATAAATTAGAGACATTAATTATTGGTGCTGTCAAAGCTCTCAGGCTTTCTGCCTTGGCCCAGCCCTCGACCGTGCTCGCAGTTTCGGGGTGGTTTAGAAGGTGAGTTTTTTTAATAATGACGGTTCGTGCTACGGCAGCGATTTGTTTCGGTAGGAAATTCCTTGGAGGAGACGAAAAATAGAAATACAGAGGAAAAAGGAAAATAGAAGAAAAAGAAAAATAGAGGAGGAAAGAAAAAAGAAAGAAAGAAAGAAAGAAAGAAAGAAAGAAAGAAAGAAAGAAAGAAAGAAAGAAAGAAAGAAAGAAAGAAAGAAAGAAAGAAAGAAAGAAAGAAAGAAAGAAAGAAAGAAAGAAAGAAAGAAAGAAAGAAAGAAAGAAAGAAAGAAAGAAAAATAGAAAACAAAAATTCAAAGGAGAACGAAAAAACGGAGGCGTGAGCAAATGGAAAAATAAAAAGAAATGTGGGGGAGATAAAACGGGAAGCAAATGTACGAGCAGAAGGAAGTGCCCGGCTCAGGGAGCTGCCCAGGCCCCCGCCACAGCCCGCAGCCCCTCTGGGCCGGCCGTGCCCCCCCGCGGGGAGAATTCCACGCGTTTCGGGAAAAACACAGGAGGATGAATCAACCGAGTTGTTTCTTCAAGTCAGGGGCGAAGGAAGGCGGCGAGTGGGCAGCGCCGTGTCCCTAAAGGGACACAACGACGTCGTCGCCCTCCCGAGAAACAATCACGAGCGAATTTCCTAGTCCTGAGTGTCGGAATAAATCTGTGGCGTGGAGGGGGTTTCCACTGGCGGGGGTGCTGGGGCGGGAGCGCACACGAGTGGTAGGAGAGCACTCAGGGGCACGCCTGGTGGGAAGGCACCCACTGCCCTTCGTGGACACGCAGGGTGGGAGTGCAGGAGCACACCCCCTTCCCACATCATGCCCATGCCTGTTTGGCTCCCAGGGCACCGAGGGACCGGGGTGTAGCGGATGGGGGGTCGGAGCCGTGCGGGGACCCCCAAAAGCGCCACAGCGGGAGCTCTCTGCCATCCACGGGCCCTCGCAGTCCTCGCGGGGTGGTCGCGAAGTTTGTAGAGCTGAATCTGGAGCGGGGCCGCGGGCGCTACGGCCACGACACAGGGTCGCAGAGACGAATGGCCGGAGGGGGCGGGCTGGGCACCGCCAGCTGCTGCCCAGATGTTTCTCCGTGGGACCCCCCCCCCCTT
>VXAU01004611.1:42911-63327 GCA_013399695.1 Formicarius rufipectus | reverse complement strand
CGGTAAAGGAGGGTAGGGAAGGGGGTGGACGGGACAGAGACAGGCACTGATGGGGGTGAAGGAAAGTAGGAAATAAGGCAGGGATGGTGACAAGGCAAGAATGGGGGATGAGACAGGGAAGGGAACAAGGCAGGGATGGTGACAAGGCAGGGATAGGGACAAGACAGGGATGGGAATGAGGAAAAGCAGGAACTGAGGCAGGAACGGATGATTAAGCAGGGGCAAGGCAGGGACATGTCAACCCCCAGCCAGACCAAGCAGCTGCCCTGGGAGGACAGGCAGAGGGTCCCTGCACGATGGGGTGACCGGGCCTGCCCCTTGCCCAGCCTGGCTTGTTTGGGCCATGGTGCACTGGGCACCAAAAGAATCCAGAGTGGCTCTTATCCAGCCGGGGCTGTCACACAGACACACACACAGAGTGGCCGCAGTCGATACCCCTCTCACAGACCTGCCCGAGGGAAACATGTGAATCCACTGCCCCCCAAACCACTCCCGTCCAACCAAACACTTCCACCTCCGTGGGCACAAACCACCCCCGTGGCAGGTGCCCCCCCGATGGCAGATGCCACCCACGAGCCAGCCTGGCTGGGGCAGGAGGCGCTGGCACCCCTTTCCCCATGACCTCCTCTCTCCTGCAGCAGTAATTGCTGCTGTATTTATCCAAACTAGGAGGGGGTGCCAGAGAAAGACTTCGAAGAGTAATTTTCCGGGAATTCTCCTCGGTGTAATTGTCTTGATAATAAATCCAGACGCTTAGCCTGTGTATGAATTGCTTTTTACCATTTTCATTTATTATTGAACACAGTGGGGAGAGGGGAAAACGCAACAGGGCTCCTTCTTGTGAGAGGGAAGGGGTGAAGGGGCTGAGGAGATGATTTCTCTGCAGATCCGGGAAACCTGGATGTGTTCATCATCTTGCTCTCTAGTTTCTTGGGTTTTTTCCTCCCCATTTCCCCACCCCCCACTTTTTTGGGGGTTATTGAAAACTAATTAAATAACCCGTTAGCTAACACGTTAAATTAAGATCCACTCTTGGATTTAATGATGTCTCCGGAAGAATTGACAGAAATGTGAAGACAGACTGTCAATAGATTCCTTCCCCTGCTTACAGTGTATAAATGTGATTAAAACAGATCTCAAAGAAGGGTGTCCCGACACGGTGCCCACACAGGGACAGAGCCGCCGGGGCAGTCGTGGGTCTCTGGAGATAAACATCTCCTGAGGTGGGTGCTGAGTGGGAGATGGATGGCAGGACAATGCTGCTGCAGCCTGTGGAGGATGAGAAACCACTCTGACTCACGGTTTGGGTTGGAGGAAGACCTTGGAAGACGCCGGCGCCTCTGAGAGAGGGAGGAGCATCCCACAGCCCGTGCATTGCAGCACTGAGTGGTACAAACAGATGTGCTCCTTCATCCCCAGCCCTTGGAGAGCCCAGGGCAGCCTCATGCTCTGTGGATGGATGCAAAGCTGAGCCTCCCCGATGTCCTGGCTCCAGCAGAGCAAACAGCAGCCAGCATGGTGAGCGTACACCCCTTGCTTGCTGCCTAAGCTCCCAGGTAAAGGTTACCTTAGCATCCAGGCTGGAAAAAATCAATGGCTGATACAGCATGAGACTCAGAGAGACAACATACATCTATCACTTAGGGATTCGATGGGCTTAGAATAGTCTTGTCAACAAATGATTGTTTAAACAGAATATCTCAACTGTTTATGGCACCCTTAATCCATAGATCTGAGCACCACTGTAACATGTCGGGAGCAGGGATTGTGCTGTGGAAACCTCTGTCGTTAGGTCCGGGGCTGCAGAACACTTAAGCATGTGCTTAAGTCTCTTAAACTTCAAATTAATCATGTACTTAAGTGTTTTGCTTGACGAGGCCTGGCCTGAGAGCAGGGAAATACCTGTCATTATGTTAATGGATGAAGTTTTTGTTTCCTGCTCTTCATTTGTGCAGCGTTTAAAGGTTTAAAGGGCTGTGCACACACGTGTGCTCCGGACACTGAGGCTTCTGGATGGATTATCCAGTCAGTGTGCAAACAGACCCAGTGTCACCCAGCTTTGTAGGTTATTCCACAGCTCTCCCTTCTCCCCTGGGCACTGGATAGTGCCTTGATGAGGCATTTCAGGGAGGGCCTGGGTCAGTGGAATGGATGGTGGTGGGAAAAAGCTCTTCGAGGGCTGTGAGTTAAATGATGCGGAGGGGAAGAGGAGAGGAGTGGATGGAGAGGGCTGCAAAAAAGGCTGCAGAAGAGCAGAATGAGGCAGGAAAAGCATCACAGACCCGGAAAAACAGCTACAATGTCCACAGGCACCTGATCAGGGCAAGTGAAGTGCCAGGTCCAAGCACCCTGGAGACCTTCTGGTGGAGACCTGCAGCTCCCACAGGGCCCCCACAGCACCAGGTGGTGAAACTCAGACCAGACCAGAGGAGAACCTGTCCCAGCAGTGCTGGCTGGAGCCCAACGGCCCCTGGTCCAACATGGGAGGCTTGTCTGTGATTTGGGGGGCCCAGGGAAGTGGTGAATCACTGCCCTGGAAAGTGTTCATAAACCAATTAAAAGTGCTCAGGGACACGGTTTAGTGGTGGACCAGCCAGTGCTGGGTTAGTGGTTGGACTAGATGACCATGGAGGGCTTTTCCAATATGAATGAGTCCATGTTTCTATGAAATCCCAATGTTACTATCCTTTCTTGCATCTGCTGCTGGCCCAGCGTGGCTCTGAGGTCTCTGGGGCAGGGGACATCCCTTGCTGTGGGCTCTGCCTCTCGACACTTGCCTCATGTTAATTACCCAACAAATTCAACATATTGGGAAGACAAACCTTGTTTCCTGCCCCAAATAACCTCAACTTCCAAGTGAATTTAAGAAGAGCCTTTGAGATGTTTGAGGGCTTTGCAAAGGGATAGGGCCCTTTGGAAGCAGGACCTGCAGAATAAACCCCATAATGTTTCTTCTAAAAATGCAGAATGCATTTTCTTTTCTGAAAAATTAATAACCTCACATTGTCAAGGGACTCTCTCCCCCTCCCCACCGTCCCTCTTTCTCACTTGCCCACCCTCTCCTTCCTTCTCCTTGCTGTTCAGGAGAGAACTGTAGAATTACAGAATGGTTTGTGCTGAAGAGACCTCAAAACTAACCCATTCCCATCCCCTGACACAGACAGGGACATTTTCCACCAGCTCAGGTTGCTCCTTTGGTCCAACCTGGCCTTGGACACTCCCAGGGATGGGGCAGCCACAGCTGCTCTGCCCAACCTGTGCCAGGGCCTGCCCACCCTCACAGGGAAAAATTCCTTCCCGATATCCCATCCATCCCTTGTCCCAAGTCCCTTTCCAGCTCTTGGAGCCTCTTCAGGAACCAGAAGAGGCTCTAAATTGTCTCCAGAGCCTTCTCTTCTCCAAGCTGAACACCCTCAGCTGTTAAATCCAAGTACCTGGTTAAATGCTGCAGCTCTGAGTGGTCTTGCTGGAGGGAACTGGTGTAATTCTGTCCTGCAATCCCACCTCCCTCTCTTCCTGCCAAATCCATGTCCCAAGCTCAAACCCAGCTGCAAGTTCAGAGCCCTTGGACACCTTCACCACTCCCTCATGAAACCTGGGTGAGGTAGCCCTGTCCCCTGTGCAGACACCATAAAGGGCTTGAGTTGGGGATCAAACCCGTTCCCCATCAGTCTGGCACCCAACGGATCTGGAAGCAGAGCTGTTTGGACCCAGAGAGTCAGGGAAAGGTGGTTGGGAATGCTGAGGAACATCTGCCCTGCCAGGATCCTGAGGCTTGGGATCAAAGCTGAAGGTTTCCGTGGCAGTGAGCACCAGGAATATTTTCCTGAGGCACTGCTCAGCTCTCAGGACCAGTGGAGAGCTTGTCAAATATCGAGCAGGCACATCAATGTTGGGAGCTCGAAGTGAAAGCAGAAATCAGTTAATGGTCTCCCCGAGCCGCACGCTTGGCGTGGGGAGTCCTCGCAGAACCCGGGGTGGGTGATTGGCCAGGGCTTGATGTGCTGCTTAGTAAAGTGATCACTCAGCAGCCATTAACATGTGTATAAAACAAAATATCCCCAAAAATCCCAGTGGGAAGAGGAAAAGCACTGCCCTGGTTCGAGGAAGTGCTGCTATTCATCAGAGCCTGTAAGTACCAGGTTAAACTCCCCATGGAATTTGAAGAGGAGTTTTGGGGCCTGGCAGGAGGTGGGTTCCTCCTTCTGTTGTAAGAATGGATGTGAATTTTAATTTCTTCATTTAGGAACAAAAGCAAGAAATTGAAACCAAAACCCCAAATCCATGACAGGCATTGTCAATCAAGGCAGTGGGTTCTGACGGGCTTTAAAGTTGCAGGTAAATTTAAGCTTGGGCAGTTTTTCAAATTTCCTTTTAGTGTAAATTAATCATGATTTTAAAACAAAAATACCATCACATGAGGCTGGAAGAAGAAAATTATTCTTTTGGAAATGCTTTAGTGGGACAACCTAATGACTCCCACTCTTTTTTCATGTGGCCAGTGAAATGTTTGAAAAGGGAGTTTAATGCAGCAGTGGCTCCTTTGGGAAAATAATTTGTTCTGATACAGTGATATTTTCCTGATTTTCAGAACATTTTGAGTATCCCTGATCTCTGTTCAGTGAGGAACAGCTTCAAATGCTCCCAGGGACAGTCCTACACCTACAAGGTCTCTCAAGCTGTTGTTCCTGCCCTCCAAGGTTTGTGTCCTGCCCTTCCTCTGGGTGAAAAAATTAGTGAAGGACAAGAAAATTCCAAAAGACAATTGCAGAGGAGGAGCAAATTGTAGCAGCAGAGTCAGGATGACTCTTCATGGCAAAGGATTTGCTTGCTTCGCTCACCCTGTGGCAGGATGGGGCCCACAGCTGGAATTCAGCCCTACCTGGATGTCTGTGTGTAAAATCTGAGTAACTGCATCTGCCTGGGCTGAGTTATGTCCAGCTCTTCCAGCTGAGATGAAACTACTGGAATTGTTAATCTACATTAAGATGATAATATATATTTAAGTGTGGTAATATATCTTTAAAATGGGAAAATAATATATCTTTAAAATAGGGTAATAATATACATGTCCTCTGATGCTTCTTCCTGGGGCTGAAGGACACAGGGTCAGATGAGGGTCCATAAACCTGCACACAGTATCCAGGGAGTGGGATCAAGCCTGGTTTCTTGCAATGCAGGTCCTTTTTGATTCACCTTTCCATCAGAAATGGCTCAGAGAGCTTCCCCACACAGGCTGACCTGGAATTGTTATGATGGAGAGCCCCAGAGCTGCGTGTTGAAACCCAGTCAAAGAGGTGACCCAGAGAGCAGTGATAATTGTGAACATGCCAGTGTGGGAGACCCTGAGATTAATGGGAGTCAAACAGGATGAGGGTTGGGATCAGAGGTCCAACTTCACTGAGCCAGCACCAGACTCATGTATTCTGTCTGGGAAACATCTTCAGGTGTGAGTTGCCTCTTGTGGTAACTGCTAGAAGCGGTTGGTTTTGACGACCCTGGAGAAATGTGGCTTGTCCTGGCTTTTGTGGGAGCTGATCTGCACCTGTGGGAATGAGGCCACTTCACATGGGTGTCTCACTTGTGAGCACTTGTGGTCCAGTGTTGATCCCTCTGTCCTTTGGCCACGTGAGATATTCACCAAATAAGGGTTGTAACACTCTGGTACAAAGACTTTGGGCTCAAGACACAACATCTTCTCGGGACTGTAGTAAAAACACCCTTAGAAGACACACAGGAACTGCCTGGATCTACAGTGGAATGGACTGAGAGTAGGATCAATATCTGCACAGCAAAGACTCTGCAGCACCTGGGAAACAATCATCCCACTCCTGATCTGCATCTGATGGAAGAGAAGCAAAGCCTGGCCACCACTTTCAGGATGTAAAGATGGTGCTCTTGGAGAGGTCATAGGAACCAGAGCTTGGAGACTTTTATGGCAGCAAGATTTGCCTAATGAACAGCTCCTTGGGAGGAGGGATGGACCTTGTCTACACACAAAATTGCAAGCCAAAATTGGTCTTGTGTAGACACTCCTAAATCATTTTAAAGCAGGTTGGTATTGGTTTGTATAATTCGATTCCTTTGCCAAAGCGAAGCGAAATCGATGCAAATGGGGTTTCCATTGATCCCAGTACATCCGCACAAAGGTTTTGCCCCAGTTTAATGAAATCAGTTTAAAAAGACACCTTTAGCTAACCTGGCACAACTTTGTGTCCAGCCAAGGTGAGGGACAGAGGGAGAAGGAAGGACAGGAGCGTGATCCACCCCAAGAAGAGGCGTTGCTGAAGTGCCTGTGCAGGCAGAGGAGCCCCGGTCGGGAGGCTGCGGTGGCAGAAGTGATAAGGGATGGGTCAATAGAGTTTTCTCAAAGATTTTTTTTTTTTTTTTTAAGGAAAGGTTAAATGTGAGGTGATATCGATTTCCCTCTTCTCCCCGTCCCTCCCTGCACCGCCCCCAAGCCCCTTCCCCTCCTCCCTGCTCTCTCCCTACCTCCCCACCACCCAGAGCCATCCTTGGAGGAGGAATCTCAGCCCAAAGTGGCCAAGTGACCAGGGAGGACCAGGCGGCGCTGGCCAATGGGCATCCCAAGGAGCCCCCGTTGCTTAGCAACCCGCTGCGGAGGGAGGCAGGCAGCGCAAAAAGATGGATTTTCAGATTGCAGCAGCCAAGCAGATCAATTCTGCAACATGGGCTACAGTGGCCAAGCGGAATCTCTCTTGCTCCCAGCAGGTATTGATCCAGCCATGCTATAGGCATTGAATGAGCTCTAATAAGTCCTGAGTAAACAGGAACAAGGACTTAAGTGATAGCCCAGCAGTCAAACATCAACTCCCTTTGTCTTCTTCTTCCTCTTCTTCTTCTTCTTTTTTTTTTTTTTTAATTGCTGAAGGGTTTGCAAGAAAAGGACAATAAAGTTTATTGATATAAAAATAGAGTCAGAATATCACTTCATTTGGAGCCTGGGAGGGTTTGGAGGGGGAAAGTCCTTGCCTCAAAAATCCAGGTAGGCTTTGCAGAGTGTGGACATACTTGGTGAATGTGACTCGCAGCTTCCCTGGGCATGTCCAAGACTCAATGACAAGGCCCTTCAAAGTGAGTTTTCATAGAATCCCAGAATAGCTTGGATTGGGAGGGACTTCAGAGCTCATCTCATTCCACCTCCTGGCACAGGCAGGGACACCTTCCACTAGCCCAGGTTGCTCCAAGCCCCATCCAGTGTGGCCTTGGACACTTCCAGGGGTGGGGCATGGAAATCACCACGGAAAACATCGAGTTTTGCCAGGGACAGGCTTATGAGTGAGTCACATCTCCAGAGCTGCCCATGTGAAGCAGACATGGAGGTGAGCTCATTCAGGAGTCTGGACTCAGGTGGAGATTCCTCCAGATCTGCAGGGGTGGAAAGGGGAGACTAAACTTCATCACAGGGAAATACAACCCAGGCCAGTCTTCAGGAAGCAACTGGGAGCAGTGAAATTACCCCTTTGTAGATGTCAAGGCAGGGAGTAAAGCTGGGTCTGAAGGCTGCAGAGCATCAGGGATGTGTCCAGAGCTGGAGGACGCTCAGGAGGAGGAACGGTCAGAGCTGGCCTTGTCTGTGAGAGTGACTTTGCTGTAGGGAGATATCAAGTCTGGGAGCAGAAGCTGGGAAAAAGGACTGATCCAGGACTCTGATGTCAAAGAAAGGACATGGGAAGGTATTTTGGGGGACATAACCAAGCTTGAAAGACCAGATTGTGAAGGAAGTGTGGCTGAGAACAAGGAAGAACCTAAATAAGCTCAACTGACACAAACTTGGCTTGGCAGGTCCCAGACACTCAGCTGGGGCCAGGTTTGAGCAAAACCCTCCACTGCTTGGACTTTTCCAACTGCCTTCTCCTCAGAGCTGCAGTGACCAGCTCATTGCAGGCCAAGAACTTGGAAAATAAATATCCCATGGCTGTGTGAAAACCTGCTGCACTGTCCCTGTCCCTGTCCTGTCCCTGTCCCTGTCCGCCCTCCACTCCATGGCCCATGCCCATATCTCCTCCTGCAGGATCTCCACCACCTTTTCCTTGCTCAGCCTTCCCCTCCCTGGGATGAGGAGCCCTGCAGGCTCACGACCCTCCAGCTTTTCCTCTCTGCATCTCATCTTTAGCCATTCTCTCCTAAATTTCCCAAACATCCCAAATGTCTACCTTCATCTCCATGCCTCCAGCCACTGCTGTCACCAGCTGAATAGTTGCTGCTGCCAGTGCAGGAGGGACAAGGATCCCACCCAAAGGGCTGGATTCTGCTCCCTGTTGCCTCGCTGGCAACTCCCAAGTGACACCAATTAAATACCTGGAGCTGCTCCAGATTTATGCCGGTGTAACCGAGATCACAGGCCAGGTCTGTCTCCAGTGATTAAGGGACTGGGGAAATGAGAGCTCTTTGCTTGCACTCAGAGTTCTCTCAGCCCACATTTCAGCAGCTTCATCATAACAGGGCTGATAATTAATTGATCTGCTATGAAGGTGGTGTCTCCCGCGCTCCCGGCCGCAGTTTAACGCCGGGTGAGTGAGTGAGTCTGTGAATCCTTAACAGGCTCCACGGGGACAGGGGGCAGGGGGGGCGCCAGGCACCTCTGTGAGGGTGGGTGCACGCGTGTGTGTGTGTGTTTGGGAGTGTGTCTCCATCACTCCCGAGGAAGGGGGAGGAGAAAACAGACAAGCACTTGCCCATCCCCAAAGATACTTGCCATTTTCCAAGGCGAGAGAAGATTTAGTCTCTCTTTCTGAAGGTTTCTGCATTTCAAAGTAATATCAGAAGGGCTTGAAGCTTAATCTTCGTTACCCAGGAGGCTGTAGGAATCAGGCAAAAGGAGGAGAAAAATCGGATCAATACAGCAGTATGAATTTATTCCCAGGGGGGTCCGAGGCACCAATATTTTCTCTCCCCTCCATTAAAGAGATAGCACCAGCCTGACACAGAAGCCCCTCACATGGGCAGTGCAGGAGTTGTGCCAGGGCAGTGGCTACGATGACGTGGGGGATAAAAATCACAGGAGATTAAATGGCATCACCTGGAGGGCTGGAAGGAAAACCCCTGCTCATAGCAAATGGTTTCTTTTATTTGCCAGTGGCTTCCTGCATGCCTTGGCTCTGCATGATGCTGGGGACCAGGGATGCAGGGAGATGCTGCAGGGGATTGGCCCTGGGATGCTGAGCAGCTCCCAGGGCTGCTGAGCTGGAGATGTGGGAGGACCAGAATAGAATCAGAGAATCATTAAAGTTGGAAAAGGTTTCCAAGATCACTGAGTTCAGCCATTAAGACAGCACTGCTGGGTCCAACTGAGGCCCCTGTGGTGCCGGGGCTCACCTAATTTGGGTGCTTCGTGGCTAAGGCTCAGCTCCCTTGGGTCGAGGTCATCATCTGCCAAAGGGACCCATCCTGACCACAGATCGAGGGAAGGCTGCAGGGTTCTGGGGAGATCCTGATCAAGTTTGAGGTTAAACCCTTCCCCCTGAGGAGCCCACCATGGGGAGGAGCCCACAGGGGCCCCTACCAGCATCCAGGACTCAGAGTGGCCAAGCAGAGAGGTCTCCAACTGCTCAGTGCTCAGGTCCTGCCCACCAGAGCCACGTCCCTGGGTCTGTGATCCAGCCCCAAATACCAGCAGAGGAAAACAGAATCCCAGCAGTTCTCTGCCCACCAAAACCATCTGAAGCTTTGCCTCATCACCCACTGACAGCAGAGTGAAGCCCCCAGTGTCCCAAGGAGTGTGGGTATTCTCTCCTGGCATAAGCAGGGATGGGTTGGGTGCGGCTGGTGGGGAAGTTGGTCAACCAGAGTGGTCCCAGCTCTCACGTTGCTCCTCTGCCATATGTTATTGCCCTTTGTCAACCCTCCAGGGCCAGCCTGACTCCACAGTCCCTGCTGGTGAATGTTTTGCCATGGGATTCTCCTTCCTGAGCTCTGGCTTTGGCCAAGGTCTCATGGGGAAGAGCAACATGGAAACACTAAGGACACGTGGTGAAGCTTGCCTTCCCATCCTGGAAAAAGCTCCTTCTACAGTCACAGAAGATGGATGTGTCCTTCTCTCTGCACTGGCAGAGACAAGCCAGTATCTGGCAATGGTTTCGAACTGCCAGAGGGCAGGGCTAGATGGGATTTCAGGAAGAATTTCTTCTCTGTGAGGAGCTGCCCAGAGAAACTGTGGCTGCATCAACCCTGAAAGTGTCCAAGGTCAGGCTGAACAGGGCTTGGAGCAACCTGAGCTGGTGGAAGGTGTCCCTGCCTGTGGCAGGGCCTGGAATGAGATGAGCTCCCTTCCAACCCAAATCCATGGATCTGTGATTCTTTTCACACTGAAAGAAAAAAGCCAACTTTTCATTTATTGAACCCAAAGCTCAGGCTTCCTCCTTCACAAGTCACATTCAGAACCCGCTCAGGAGCTGCACTAAACCACATTAAATGCACTGGAGCACCAAACTGGGCACAGCTGGTGGAGCTGCAGGTGGGAGCTCAGTGGCCTCTGCTGAATTTCGGGGACAGCAGCAGGGTTGGGGCTCTGTGGGACAAGCAGCACTGGGGTATTTATGGTTCTTGCTGCAGAGCTCTCACCAGAGCTATCAGCTTCCCACCACAATGCGCCCAATCGTTTGAAATTTAAAACAAAATGTAAAACAAGGAATAATGGTAACAAAAAAGGCTTAATTAATTGAAGTAAATTGCATCACAATAGTGATTTCTCAGTAACATGGCTAAGTGCCCCATTATTCTGATTTCACTCAGTATTCATGGATACTAAATAAATCACAGGCCCTGCACTTCCAGCCTGCTGCAGAGGGGCAGGAGGATGGAGGTCCTGCCATCTCCTTCTCTATCCATCGATATCCCAGCACTTCCCGAGTGTCTGCCTTAAATGGCAGCCAGAAAAATGACCATCAAAAGGAATTAATTGTACAGCGGGGCTTTCCCCCCCCTGGTTTTCTTTTGTTTAACCTTTGCAAAGATTTCCCCTGGAGATTCACCAGGAAGATTTTTCCAGGCTTGTTTCCCCTCAGTGCTGCCCTGGTCTGGTTATCAATATCCTATTACTGCCAGTTTATTTGAAATCATTAGTTTTCCCACCACTTGAGCTGCCTGGTTGCCCCCAGCAGTGGTGGGTTCAGCTCAGCCCAGCTCCACAGCCCCGTGGCTGGCAGCTCCCTGGGCATCTTTGGTGTGTTGGCAGGGCCAGGTGAGCTGGCACCTGGTGCCCAGGACTGTGGTGAGGGTCAGGGACAGCAGCTGGGTCTAGTAGCACCCAGGGGAGCTCAGTAAGCATTTGTGGATGGTTTTGCTGTTTCTGCCTCTATCCGTGTTGATCCAGGGCCGATCCAGCTTCAGGAGCAGCCCAGAGCCCTGTCAGTGCCACCTCGGAGCATCTTTGAGCTGACAAACTGCTCTTTCGAGTGGTTTGATGAGATGCCAAGCTGGAAAGACGGCAGGAGAGGAGGAGGATGCTGGAGTGCAGCCCCGCAGGCACAACACCTGGAGAGGGGTCCTGCATCCCGACATCTCCAGCGTGGATGCACCGGGGCACCAGCACGGCTTTGTTCTCCTGCCCTCGCTAATCAGGCCGGGCTGGGAAGCGCTGCTGGATGTACCAAGCGCGAGCAGCCCGGAGGCATCTCCTGCAGGAGCCTAATGATGGAAAAATACCTCTTCGGTGCTGCAGCCCCGTCCCTCCTCCCCGCCGGAGCAGGGCTTGGTACGGCCAGCATCGATTCCGATAGCCGGTCAATGGGAATCAGCAGCGGGGGGTGCGCTGCAGACCCTGCGACAAAGAGGCTTCGTCAGCAGGCGGCTCGGTGGGATCCCACCCCGGGATCGGCTCTGGGGAGCTCCTCAGTGTCCCCTGCTTGGCACGGGGGTCCTGCGTCCCCTCTGCTCACGGGGGAGGTGACGCTCCGCAGCCGCTGCCGCGGTGTCGTCGCTTGCCACGGGGGTTTTTCCTTCTCTCCTCCTCTCAAAAGCATCGTCTCCGCTCTCCTTTCAAGCATCCCTCGAGGTCCCGTCCCCAGATCCCATCCAGGGCCAGCCCGGCCGCCTCACCCCTGTGCAATTCCTGTGGAGCGGCTGCGGCCGCGAGGGGCCCCGAAATCAATTAATCAATGGCAATCAAGATCCCAAGGTGCAATCATAATTAATGTTCAGCCCTGATGGATCATGTCACGGTTTCGCCGCGTTCACGTGAGCAGGGATGATAAAACTGACTCTTCAATGGCGCTTTTGCAGATCCCTTCCTGTTCCCAGCGCTCCCCAGCGTCCCCTCTCCTGCAGCGGGGACAGAGGTGATGCCCCTGGAGACCCAAGGAGACATTTGGGGAGAGGGACAGTGTGGTGGGAGCTCGGGGGGGAGCTGGGTTTGCTGAGAGCAGCGTGTTTGTGCACAGGGTGGGTGCTCTGGGTGGGCAGCCTTGCCGTGATGGAGGGCACCAGGACGGCCCCCCTCGGGTGGGTGTCACCACAGGCAGCACCGCGGGGTTGTGGAGCCCCTTCCCCAAGTTGCCACTCCCAGGAGCAGCTCCCAGCAGTGCAGGGCTCTGTCCAGAGCTGGCTGGGAGCCCTCTGAATGTCACAAACACGGCGTAACTAGACTCGGATCAATCCATCAATGAGCATCGGTGGTTAAATAGTGCTGTGCTCACCTCCCTCCAATTAAACTATCATTCCTGATAGATCCCTTTGTGCCTCTGCCTCCCTGCCGGGCCGCTCTGGCCGAGGGCGATGATGATGGTGATGGCCATGGCACAGAAGAAGCTCCTTTCTCCTCCGACAGCCAGAACCACACTGGCATTGGCACGGTGCTCCAGAGGGATGTGAAGGTTCCTTCTGGGTGGCTGCCGTGCTTGGAAGCCCAGGAGAGGACAAGCCTCGGGGACCACTTGTAGTTCCATTCGGAGGTGCAGATGGGAGCAGGTGGCTGTGGTCGTGGCACAGTTCTCCCGTGGCTCATGGCTGTGCTGCTCAGTGAGCGCTGCCCGTGGCTGTGGCAGGAGGAGCAGCCCCACTCCTCGAGTTGCTGGGACCCCACTCCAGACCTTGCAGTGGTTTCAAATCCCTGGCTCGCTGTGCGGGTCGTGGCTGCCTCCTCAGCACCCTCTGGATTCAGCGGGGGAAATGCAGCGTCTGGGGCTCAGTTTGCTCCCTCCAGTCCCACTGGGAATTCAGGGTAGGGCTCAGCCCCACCCGAGCCCCCTGGAAAGCCCAGAGCCCCCTCTGCCGCACAGACCTTTGTCTGTAGCCTTGCAGGAAGAGCTCGATTGGTGCCCAAATTTTCCTTCCTTTGGCACTTCTGAGAGGCTGCCGGGGGTTGCCTGGCTCGGGGAGCTGTCCAGGGGCTATTCCCCAGGGGGCAGGGAGTTGGGGGGAGCCCGGGGGTGCAGCAGCAGCAGGGCCTGGAGGGAACCCGAGAGGCAGAGCCGGGTATTGATTTCCCATTGATCCCATGCAACCACATTCTGCAGTGGCTGCTGTCCTACATTTCAATCCCACACCTTCGCCTCTGACTTTAATGGGCTTCATCACAGCCCAAAGCTTTATTTAACCAAGAGGGGAGGGAACATCAGGCGGCTGCCAGAAATCAGAGAAACTGGGCCCCCGGCGTCTGCCCGGGCACAGCCAGATCCTCTGGATCCCTCCCAGCGGCAGGAGCAGTGGACAGGCTTCCTGGGTGTTTGGGGGGATGCAGATGCATCCACACAGCCCTGATCTGAGGGTCTCTGGGTGTCAGTGACAGCACTCAACTCTCCAGCAGCTCTTCCACCTGGAGGTCTCTCTCCACCCCGTCCATGCTGTACCCGCACAACTCCATCTGCCGAACAAAGGGCTCCGGCTGCTGTCGGAAGGGCAAAATTAAGCTCCACCTTAAGGGGGATCTGCATAATTATGTGTGTGGAAGCTCTGCACACCCCCCCGGCCCCAGATGTGAGGCTGCAGACAACATATACACCCCCACGACAGCTGGAAGATGAATACGGAGGAGCGGGATGCGGTTAGGGATGCCTGCGTCTTCCATGGGCGTTCCTCGAGCATCCATCAATGCAAATCGATGTCACGGGGATCCGAAGCGTTGGGGTCCGGCTCCTGCCGGCAGCCCGGGGAGCAGGAAGCAGGGAGACAGCGCAGACAGAGCAGGGAAATACAGAGAGAGGCAACTGGGAATGGGTTCACCTCCGGGAGCGAGGATGGGCAGGGTGGGAGCTGCAGAGCTCCAGCCAAACCCTCCTGGACATGGATCCTGAGATATGGGAAAAGGAGCAAGGAGGGATGGGGGGTCAGTTCAGGCAGCTGGCCCTGGCACTGCCCTGCCCTTACCCTTCCTCCTCTTTCTTTTCCAGGTGTTCCTGGCCCTGCGTGGGTGACAGGCACTGACATGCCAGGCTGGTGACTTCCCCCAGCACTATTCCAACAATCCAAACGTCTCCCCAGAGGCTGCCAGTAGCTCAGGTAAACTGTGGCTGGGAGCAGGAAGAGATGCAGGATGTGAGAGCAGTAGGGATGGAGGACCTGGGTTCTGCTGAGAGTGAAGACTTGGGAACAGGAGAGATGGAAGGTCTGGGAGGAGAAGGAAGGGAGGACCTGGGAGCAGGAAGGATGGAGGAACTGGGAGCAGGAGGGATGGAGAATTTGGGCACTGGAAAGCATCCAAGAACACGGGGCTTTCCCTGTGGCTACTGGCCCAGAGCCCAGCTCCAGGTCTCATCTCAAGAAGCCTTTTAGTGCTGATTTCAATGGGAGAAGCTCTAAGCCAATGTCAGTGTCTTCCAAAGAGTCCCCACTGCCATCCCATCCTCTCCCGGTTCCAAGGCAGCTCAGAGGGGCCGAGGGGACCTCTCTGCAGAGCCTGCTCAGCATCCTCCAGCCCACGCTCCTGCTCTCTCCCTGGGGCAGAATATGGATGCTGTGTTTATTTTTGATTTATGCCAAGCCGAAAAAGAAATACATTTTCTTCAATTATTAATCAGCGAGGTGTGAGAGGGGGACACGAGCTGCAAATTAACTCCGTGACCTTTGAGGGTGGGTTTTTACCTCCCTGCCTCCCTCCACTGTGGAGCCCAGAGCATTTCACCAGCCCTCCCAGCAGAAATGGGGCTGCTCCTGTGAACGTTCCTGTGACATTCCCAAGGCTGCTGAGCAGGTTTATGTGATGGAGACAGTGTACAACGCAGAGAGCCCAGACCAGGCTGTTGGGACCTCCACAGCCAAAGCCATCCTGGTGTGTGTTCACACCCCCCTACACCTGTGGGTGGGCTGAGCCCAAAGGGTGTCTCTGATGCTGACCCACCTTCCCTGCCCTGCTCTGCCCCACCACACCTCTGGGCATCTGACTGCCCCTTGGTCCCACAGGATCACTGAGGTTGGAAAAGGCCTCTGAGACCATCGTGCCCACCCTGTGCCCAATCCCCACCTTGTCACCCAGCCCAGAGCTCTGAGCGCCACATCCAATAATTCCGTGGACACCTCCACAGATGGCAACTCCACCACCTGCCTGGGCAGCCCCTTCTTATTCCTGACCACCCTTTCTGTGAAGAAACCCCTCCTGATGCCCAACCTGAACCTCCCCTGGAGCAGTTTGAGGCCATTTCTTCTTGTCCTGTCCCTTGTTCCCTGGGAGCAGAGCCCGACCCCCACCTGGCTTCACCCTCCTGTCAGGTTGATAGAGAGAGGAAGAAGGTCCCCCTTGATCCTCCTTTTCTCCAGGCTGAGCCCCACCAGCTCCCTCAGCTTCTCCTCATCAGACTTGTGCTCCAGACCCTTCCTCAGCTCCATTCTCTTCTCTGGACATGCTCCAGTCCCTCAATGTCCTTCTCGTTGTGAGTGAGGAGTCCAGAACTGGACACAGCACAGAGGGACAATCACTGCCCTGGTCCTGCCTGTCCTGCTGTTTCTGATACAAGCCTGGTGCCATTGGCCTTCTTGGTCACCTGGCCCTGCCACGCAGGTCCTTGGGCAGGAGCGGACACCCCAACCCCACCTCTGTTCTCAGAGAGGCACAGACCCCGTGGGGAGTAGATGGGGTGCCCCACAGCTCCCCACACTCAGCTGGGTTCCCTCAGCGGGCTCAAAGGCAGGACAAACACATCTCCCTCTCCTTCCTTTGGCTCTTGGCTTCTGCTCTTGGCACTGGACGGGCATCCAGCTTTAGGCATCTGAGGAGGCTTTGGCAAGACGGCTGCTGGGCAGGAGAGAGGAGGATTTTTGGACTGCTCCTCCATCCTGCTGCCCTGAGAACACCCCCTGAGCCAACATCCAGGGCCAGAGCTCAGCACGGAAGGGCAGAGAGGCCCCAAGGCCCATGGAGGTTTTCACCCAGTGTCCACCCAAACCTCCAGGCTCCCCTTTTCCAGAGGGAAAGGAAAAGGCAAAAAACCAGCTGAGAGATAATGGCAAAGCAAACTCAGAGTGGCTAAATACTTAAATTTATTACTAACAAGATAAGATCAAAAATTAAAATAATAAAACTAAAAAGTAAGAAATAAATCAGTCTTAAGAACACCTTTCTCCTCCCACTCCTCCCTTTTTCCAGCAGCTAAAGGGAGCAGGGAATGGGGGTTTGCAGTGGGGTGTTGGTTCTGACATTGCTCTTGTCCTGGGGGTCACCCCATGGGGGGCAGTCGGGTCTCTGCCCCCCGATGGGCTCCGTGGGCTGCAGGGGGACAACCTGCTCCCCCACGGTCCTGCCCACGGGCTGCAGGGGGGCCACAGCTCTGAGTCCTTCCCCTGCTCCCCTGGGGTCCCTCCCACGGGGGACAGTCCTTGATAGACTCTCCAAGGTGAGTCCACCCCCCGGGCAACACTTCTGCTGGGGGAAAAACCTGCTCCGGGTGGGCCTCCTTCTCCACAGGTCATGGCCACGAGTCTCTTCCAGGATCTTGCTCCATCCTGGGCCTCCCACAGGGCAACAGCTCCTTCACCTGGAGAGGAGAAGGCTCCGGGGAGACCTGAGAGCCCCTTGCAGTGCCTAAAGGGGCTCCAGGAGAGCTGGAGAGGGACTGGGGACAAGGGATGGAGGGACAGGACAAGGGGAAATGGCTTCCCACTGCCAGATGGCAGGGATGGATGGGATATGGAGAAGGAATTCTTGGCAGTGAGGGTGGGCAGGACCTGGCACAGGCTGGGCAGAGCAGCTGTGGCTGCCCCATCCCTGGGAGTGTCCCAGGCCAGGTTGGATGGGGCTTGGAGCACCCTGGGCTGATGGAAGGTGTCCCTGCCCATGGCAGGGGGTGAAACTAATTGGTCTTTAAGGACCCTTCCAACCCAAATCATGCTGTGATAACCATCATAGCTCAAAGGACTGAACTGAAGGCAGAGGTGGGAGGGGGAACCCTCCATCGACCTGTCCTTCCCAGCAGTACCTGGATGGAAAGTGCAGGATGAGCAAGGACCTGTGACCATGCTCTGTGACATTGCAGAAGACATCTCTGGGACCCTGGCTGAGTGTTCCTGGGCTGCAGGTCCCAGGAGAAGCCCATGGGATGCTCTCCTGACCCAGGGGCTGCCCAAGGGCCGCTCAGCATCGTCCGTGCTGAGGTTTTGATGGGCAAGGATTTTCACATTGGACATCCCCCAGCTCGCTGACAGCAGGGAGGGAGGGAGCAGCAGGGCAGAGAGCCAGGAGAGGCTGATAAGGTGCTGGGAAAGATAACACAGGAATTGGAGAGAACTTCATGTGAAGAGCTGCTGCTTTAAACATGTCCCGACCCCTTCGCTCCCGCGGCACAGGTGGCTGTTACACCTCGAGGGGTAAAAAGTAGCACATTTAATGAAGCTGGAAAAACATCAATTGTATTTTGTTGGAATTGCAGAGACCTCATTTCCACCTTCCCCATGAAAATGCTTCAGCTTTGGAACAGATATGAAAGCTCCACACGTTGATCTGCAAAATGAGGGTTAAGCAAGAAAACCAGCAGAAACCAAACAAAAAATGTTCCACACTGCCAGGTTTGACCTTTATTGCTCTCACACAGCTCAGGTGTTCAGATTTCAGTCACCTAGGGGAATAATATCTGTATTTTAACCCTGCTGAATTTTTAACCGAAATTTCTAAACCTAATTCTGCTCCAGAACTGAGGGTGTTTGGCAATGAATGGTGGAGGGGATGGAGGAAAAACCAGGGCTGCAAATGGATTTGGAGGAGCAGGGCTGGAGCATTTGCCTCTCCAATGCTGCCTTTGATTTAGGAGAAGGGAGAGGAAGGAAACGTCTTTGCTCACTTCAGCAGAGAGTGAAGGGTGTGTGCTGCCCCCTGTGCCAGTGGCACTCTGGGACAAGGGTGCTGGTATGGATTTGTGAGGGAGGAGAGGTGGGGAGGGCGAGGGATGCTCCCCAGTGCCATTTCACTTCACTCAGCAGCTCTGAGCTCACACACTCCAACAGGCCCATCCGTCACGCTCCTCGTTAGGGAAAATCTATTTTAAAAATCTCTAATTTTTATTTTAAAGTCTAATAGAGCTCGGTGGTAATTTTCACTTTAAATAAGGATTACACGCTCTGGAGTACAAGGTGTGCCTGGGCTCTGGCCCCAGTGGCCCTGCCAGCAGCCAGGAGTGTGCCTTGGCTGCTCCCTGCACTCCAGGCAGGACCCAGGTGATGCTGCTCGGTGCTCCACAAGAGCAGTTCCTGCTTGCATGTTTAAAATCAGTCCTTTTTATATTTAGAAGGAGAAGTTTGGGGCAAAATTTTATTTGGAAGTGCTGATATCAGGTCTGATTCAGCTCTTATGAGGAGAGGGTGACACGAGCTCCACCACTGCTCGCAGAGGGGCTTTGTAAAGGAGCATCTCTGGAACCCCAAGGGGGATGTGGCACCTCCCAGGAATAGCTGATGGGCTCCCAAGAGGCCTCTGAGGAAGAAAAGTGTAGGATGAAAGGGAACTCAGCCCCTGAGGTTTCAGATCCTGCTCCCACTTCTCATCTCCCCTGCTCCCTGCTGGTTCCTGCCCTTGGCACTTCCCATCTCCCTGACCCCAAAATGCAACCCAGGAGGCACTGCTGAACACCTGGAGGAGCTGGACTTGTGTCCCTGCAAAAGTCCTCTGCTTAAGAGTGGGTTTTCCCATGGGAGCTGCCAGGAAGGTCCAAGGGGGGCATTGTCTTGCTGGCAGCATCATCTCCTGAGCCAGGAAGCTTGCAGTGTCCAAGGAAAACACAGAGCTGCAGCCAAGCTGTGCTGGGGGCTCTGTGTGTGTTTGCTGCAGCCCAGAACAGCCCCTGAAGGAACTGGGAGCTCAGCTGGAGTCAGAGCAGAGCCCTCAGGGAGCAGTGGGAGAGGGCAGCTGTTGGATACTCACCATGTCAGCACAGAGCTGGGACAGCAACTGGGATTTCTGCAGGGCTGGAGCCCCTCCTGGAGCACAGGAGCTGCCCTGGAGCCTTCCCACACCTTCCTCCTCTGTTTGCAGCTGCTGGGTGCCCTCCAGCCCTCAGCTCCATCCAGCCACCAATCCATCCAGCCCTCAGCCCCATTCAGTCCTCAATTCCATCCAGCCCTCAGCTCCACTCAGTCCTCAATTCCATCCAGCCCTCAGCTCCACTCAGTCCTCAATTCCATCCAGCCCTCAGTTCCATTCAGTCCTCAATTCCATCCAGCCCTCAGCTCCACTCAGTCCTCAATTCCATCCAGCCCTCAGTTCCATTCAGCCACCAATTCCATCCAGCCCTCAGCAACATCCAGCCACTAATCCAACCATCCACCACCCCATCCAGCCCTCAGCTCCATCCATCCCTCAATTCCATCCACCCACCAATTCCATCCAGCCCTCAGTTCCATTCAGTCCTCAATTCCATCCAGCCCTCAGCTCCATCCATCCCTCTGCTCCATCCACCCACCAATTCCATCCAGCCCTCAGCTCCAGCCACCCTCCTGTGCATTAGCTCATGATGCGAGGTCTCAGCCCACTGAGCAGAGACAGATGTAGATCAAGACAAGCTGCAACACTTTTCTGCTAGACAAGGTTAAGAACTCTCCATTGTCCCTGAACAACAGTGTTCTAATTAAACAGGAATATGGTAAGCAGTTTTTTTGCCTGCCTAGACCAGCTGAAAATGAAACCTTTATTCCCCCCTTTTTGGAAGGACTATTTTTCCAGTCGAACCGTGTGTTCAAGTGTCTCAAAGGCACAAATTCTAATTCCTTTATGGAGGAAGGGGTGGCAGCACATGCCTTGGGACAGGGGGAAGACAACACTGTAAATCAGTGGCCTCAGTGTAGAAGAACTACAGCTGCTGTAGGAGCACATGCTTAGATTTGAACAGTTTCAAGCAGCTTTATTTCAGTTATGATGGTTTTCGAGGCTTATATTTTTTTTTTGGCTTGAGCTGCTCAAACCTCCCAGGCAAACAAACAAACAAACAAACTCTCCTCTCCGTCCCCTGCACCCACCAAGCCCCGTCCATCCCCACCCACC
>VXAU01004611.1:0-42853 GCA_013399695.1 Formicarius rufipectus | reverse complement strand
ACCTCCCCCTCGGTTGGTACCTGGAGGATGTGTGGGCAGGACCCACAAACCCACCCAAGCAACAAACACAGAAAGAGATGCAAGGATGGAAAATTCCCCTTCATAATTAATAAATGAAGAATATTGCTGTTAATCGATGTAGCTGTGAAGAGAGTATCGATCCCAGCCTCATGCTATTTTTTGTGCGGCTTAGATTTTTACACCTCATTTAGAGGCAGGTTTCTCTGGGGACCTCTTAACACCAAAAGATATTTGCAAGAGTCCAAAATAGAAGGGAAGAAAAGGGGGGGAAAAGATTAATTATTACCAGAGCTGGAGAATTATGTGTGTGTCCCGTTGTGGCCAACTGCAGTACAGATTTGAATATTTGATTAATAGCAATTATGGCCACAGTTGATAACTTATCTCCTCGCTGGATATTTAATAAACAAGTGGGAGCCATTACAAAGATTTTTAATGTTAATCCCAGGAAATTATGCTTATGAAAGCAGTGGGTAACCCTTTGCCTGCTAGAGCTGTGTGAGGAGGATGCTCTGTTCTCTTGCCTCATTCCATCCTTTGGTGATTTAAATCTCCCTTTGCCTCAGCTTTCCTTTCCCAAGATGAATAAATCCAGAGCTGGAAGTGGCACTGGTTAAGGCACTGAGAGAGGAACTCTCATTAGCACCAAACCTTTAATGAACAGCCAAGGAGATGGTTGGGATGAGCTTTGGGAGCAGCTCGGAGGGACTCCTTGTGTTCTACAAGATCTCAGGAGGGATCTCACTCCAGGTGCTGGTTTATGGCTTTGCAATGATGCAGAGCAGGAGCTGTGTCCCAAACCACGTGTGGTGGGGAGATGGGCACAGCCTTTGGTGCACCCGAAGTGTTGAGAACGTGTCAAAGAGCCACAGAGAGTGGTGGCATTCCTGAAAGCCCTGGTAAAAACCACGGGGAAGGTAGCAAGAATTCCTGGTGAGTGGCAGCTGAGGGGGGACACCACAGCTGTGGACCTGCTTGTCCTCACTTCCAGGACGTGCTCCTCCAGCAATCCATGCTAGGTGTGTGCAGCCCACCAGCTCTGGCACCGGAGCATGGTTGGAGGGGGAGAACTGGTGCCCAAGGCCAGTCAGAGCACAGGGTGTCCAGAATGCTGGACATGGAAAATAAGCCATGAAACCTCCATCGTGGCAGTCAGGAGTCCTTCCCACTGCAGGGCTTTAAGAGAGAGCTGGGGAAGGGAGAAACTCAGCCCTAAATAGGAGTGTGGTGCTGCATCCCACTCCATGTGGGTTCTGCCAGTGCCGTCCACCTGGGAGGGCACAGAGGAATTTGGGTTTGGGGGATGTTCGGAGTTGTTTCGTGAATTTGGGTCAAATTTCAGCCAGGAAATGAAAGGGAAATGTGGGATAGAAAAAAATAAAATTAGAAAACACCAAATGTTTGCCTTTCCACTGTCACAAAACATTCCCCAGAATAAACACAGAGAGAAGGGTCCCCAAAAAAGGGAGGCTGAGCCTGCCTGAGGTGGATTAAACCTCAGTATTTAGGCACAATCCAAATAGGGAATCAGCAGGAGGAGTGGGATTCTCCTTCCTGAGGCAAGGGGAGATGTCTAAAGTTCCCTCCAACCCAAACCATTCTATGAAACCAGAGTTGTTATGGGTGGGCACCTGTGGCCCACAGGGCTTGCTGGATGTGAGAATCATTGAATCAAAGAATCAATCGGGTTGGAAAAGATCTCTGAGATCATCAAGTCCAACCCTTGATCCAACTCCAGTCCCTTTCCCAGATCGTGGCACTCATTGCCACATCCAACCTCAGTTTAAAAACCTCCAGGGAGGAGAATCCTCCACCTCTCTGGGCAGGCCATTCCAATGCCTGAGCACTCTCTCTGGAAAGAATTTCTTTCTAATATCCAACCTAAATTTCCCCTGGCAGAGCTCAAGCTGTGCCCCCGTGTCCTGTTGCTGCTGCCTGGGAGAAGAGCCCAACCCCACCTGGCTACAACCTCCCTTCAGGAAAGAAGATGAGATGACAAAGAGCACCCTCCCTCCTAAAAACCTCCAGGACACTATCTAGGAAATGGGGAAAACATCCAGGGTGGAGGAATGTGTGTGTGGGGGGGGAAGAAGATGGCACAGGACCCACCAGGATGTCCCACCCCTGACAGGGAGCTCCCAAAACGAGTCGCTGCCACTTCCCCCTGGCCCCGCTTTGAGGACAGTTCTGTCACCTCTGTGTGTGGGAGCCCCGGGTCGGGGGGCACTGGGATGAACTGGGATGAACTGGGAAAGCCAGGCTGTGGAAAGGGGAGCGGGCTGAGCTCCCTCCTCCACAGCTCAGCACGGCTCACGCATCCATCTCCTCCTTTGCCTGTGATAGGTCCTGGTGCTGCAGATCCATGCAGATCAATGCAAAATTAATTAGAGTAATCAACTCAGCTGTACCACAGAGATCATACAGGCAGGGTTTTAGGTGACTAATTGGTGGAAGCTGACAGCCAGTGTCCCCGGTGTCTTAGAGGTATTAACACTTTTTTCTCTGTAGATTAATTACCTTTTTCCACCTTTCACTTGATGGGTCTGTCCGTGCTGCGCTGTTTGGGGGGAGCAGCGACGAGGCTGGAGGAGCATCCCATGGAGTGCAGAGCCTGGATTTGGGAGCAGGCAAGCCCAGGTTGCATTTGGAGGGGGCAACTTTTACACCAGCAGCCTGACTGGGGGAGGGATGGGTGTCCCTGTCCCTCTGCTGAGCCCCCAGCCCTGTGCCACAACAAACCTCCCCTCGGGCACCTGCACAGCACACGCCACTTCCCTTTGTGCTCTTCCCGGCTGATCCACGGACCCTCCAGGGCTGCATCCCCACTTTTTTCCCAAGGTTTGGGGTTTGACACCACTGGAGCATTTTTGGAGAAGGCTGATGCCCACTCTGCCTGTCTGAGGTTGTTTCCCAGGCCCACAAGGAGGTTAAAAGGTGAGTTTGTCCAAATACCTACGTGGGGGCTCTGTGATAGAGACCTAATGAGGCCCTTGTGCTGCTGGAATCCAAGCTGGGAGCTGGGCAGGAGTTCTTAATAGCCAGGGTAATTAATCACCACCAGTTATCTACTGCTGGAGATGGGTTCTCCATCACCTGCACTCAAAGGTGCCACTGGGCATCTTCCTGCTGAGCGTGCCCTGGCTCAGACAGAAATCATGGGGAGAGAGAGAGAGGCACATACACTCAGCACTGGTGAGACCCCACCTCAAATTCTGGGGTTGGTTTTGGGTCCCTCATGACCAGAAAGACATTGAGGGGCTGGAGCATGTCCAGAGGAGGGAATGGAGCTGGGGAGGGGTCTGGAGCAGCTGAGGGAGCTGGGGGGGCTCAGCCTGGAGAGAAGGAGGATCAAGGGGGACCTTCTCACTCTCTCCAGTCCCCTAACAGGATTGGGGAGCCAAGGTGGGTCGGGCTCTGCTCTCAGGGAACAAGTGATAGGACAAGAGGAAATGGCCTCAAGTTGTGCCAGGGGAGATTCAGATTGGATACTGGGAAACTGTCCTCAGTGAAAGTGTAGTCAGGTGTTGGCACAGACTGCCCAGGGCACTGGTGTGGCCACCAGCCCTGGAAGTGCTAAAAAAATGAGTAGAACGTGGCACTTTTTAACATGGCTTAGTGGCTATGGGGGTGTTCAGTCGAAGCTTGGACATGATGATTTGGAAGACTTTTCCAAGCCAAGAGATTCTCTGATTCTACAATGGTTCCTTGGGATAGTCCAGGTGGCCTTCACACCACAGAGCCCGGGAAGTGATGGGGAATCTGCCCTTGGCTTCGACAGAAGATGGGCCAAGCCACACATGAGTAACCAAAGGTATCTGCTGCCTTAATGAAACATGTCAAAGGCTTTGGTTGGACATGGAGGAAGGCAGCAGAGTTCTCCTCCTGTCCAGGGCTCTCATGACTGAAATCCAACAAGCTGAGCCCGTGGGTGTCACTTGTCCCCCGGAATCGTGGGAGTCGTGGTGGAGGGAACCTCCACCGGGCCAGGTCAGGAGCAGCTTCCCAGCCAAGACTTGGTCTTTGGCTGCCCAAAGGGAAGGTGTTAAATCCAGAGCAGTCAGTGTATTGAGACCATCAGAGAAGGATCTCCATCCTCAGAGGGCCATTTGTCCCCTCTGACGGCCGGTGTCCAATAGCCAGGATGGATTGTCCTCTCGAGGAGGGCCCCTCTCCAATGCAGCTGCCAGGGCCACCTCGCTCAGGCCGTGGGAGATGGATCCTGCCACCATTGATCGAGGGCTCAATCTCAGGAGCAGCTTTTATTGGCAGAGAAAACAGAGAGGAGAGCAGGGAGAACAAGGCAGGGAAGCAAAAGCCTCCCAGCCCAGGCAGTTCATGGGCACAGCAAGACCAGGGAAATGGAGCTGCTTATTTAGACAAACAGGGAAGTGGAGTCACCAGAAGGTCTTATTTCTTTCAGGAACCTCCAGAGAGGGGTTTACACCCAGGGACAATCACTAGCTGCTCCAAGGAGCTCTGCAGCGTGGACAAGCAATGGATTTAAACCGACAGAAAATGGGGTTATACTGGATATTAGGGAGGAATTCCTGGCTGGGAGGGTGGGCAGGCCCTGGCACAGGTTGGGCAGAGCAGCTGTGGCTGCCCCATCCCTGGAAGTGTCCAAGATCAGGTTGGACAGGGCTTCGAGCAGCCTGGGATAGTGTTAGGTGTCCCTGCCCGTGGCAGGAGGTGGGACTGGATGAGCTTTAAGGTTCTTTCTAACCCAAATCATTCCATGATTTCATGATGACAGACTGGTGGTGACCTGTGGAACCAGTGGCCAGTGGTCTGGGGTGGAACTGACACCCCACTCCAAATCTCAGCAGCATCAGACTCACATCAAAACCTCAATCATCCCCTTGTATTTACTTACAATTAAAAAAACCCCAAACCCCTGTACCTTTCCTGCAAGGGAAAATACAACTTTTCCAGGAAGAGTGCCTCTCTTTCCATGTGGTTTCAGGGAGCCCCCTCCAAAAATCAAACTTCCAGCTGTTGTAGCATCTCTGGCGAGGGGTTAAGGCTGATGAGGGGTTGTCCAGAGGGCAAACCATGAAGCTGTGTCCCACAGCATGACACCTGGTCCCCTCAGCCTGGCAGGACACGATGGACATCGCTGCCCCAAGATGGGTTGGGCAGAAGATGCTCATGCCTGTCTGTGTTCCCAGTCTTGGTACCTAATTCCAGGTGGCACCAGGTAAGTCACAGCACCCCAGGGGCTCAATCCCTTTGTTTGGTGTGTGCAGTTTTAGGTCCCACAGCGTAAGGAAGATATTAAACCATTAGAAAGAGTCCAAAGGAGGACAAGGAAGATGGGCAAGGGCCTTGAGGGGAAGTGTGTGCGGACACTGAGGGCACTTGGTCTGTTCAGCTGGAGAAGAGACTGAGGGGAGACCTCATTGCAGTTCCAGCTTCCTCGGGAAGGGAACAGGAGGGGCAGGCACTGATCTCTGCTCTGTGGGGACCTGTGACAGGAACTGTGTGAATGGCCTGAAGCTGAATCAGGGCAGGGTCAGGTTGGATCTCAGGGACAGGCTCTTCCCCCAGAGGGTGGTGGGCACTGAGCAGGCTGCCCAGGGCAGTGGGCACGGCCCCGAGGCTGCCAGAGCTGCAGGAGGGGTTGGATGATCCTCTGGGGCACAGGGGGTGACTCTTGGGGATGGTCCTGTGCAGAGCTGAGGGTTGGACTCACTGACCCTCGTGGGTCCCTTCCAACTCAGCATATCCTGTGGTTCTGTGACACCCACCCACACCCCACACCATCCCCGGGGCACCGAGGAGTGAAAATTCCCCACCAGCTCGTGCCGTGAGTGTGGTGACCCATCCACCCGTCCAGGCAGGCAGAGGCTGAAGGAGGGGGATTATTCTCTGCTCAGCTCCCGACACCAGAGCCAGCACTTTAGAGAGCTTTCATCCCTGAAAGCTTCAGCGGGGAAGAAAGAACGGACCGATCCCGCCCAGCACCGTAAGTGCTTTCCTTTTTTAACAAAGCCCCGGCGGGGTGGGAGGGTGAGGGCGAGGGCTGAGCAGCCCCACAGCCCCCAGCAGACCCCACTCCTGGACGAGGCACGGCCCCTCCCACCGTGGGTTATCGGGATTTGCCCAACCTCAAAAATAAATCTTCCCCAGTTTCCTTTTACAGGGCCTTTCAAGCTCTATCCCCCAGGTCCTCGTGGAGGGTAATGAACGCACAGTGCAGGGCTTAGGGCTGCTTGAATTATTCATGGGGAATAATATTTGTTGCCCTTTTCTCTTGGTGGTGAATCAATGGAGAATTTACGGGTGAGGATCCCCCTCATTGGGGGGCCACGGGCTGGGGGGGCAGCAGCCTCTGCAAAACATGGGGTGTTCACCATCTTCTGCCTCCGCGCACGGAGATGTTCACCCCAGGTGGAGCTGCAGGGATTGCACTCGTTGTTGGCCAAAACCAAGGCTGGCCTCGCCTGGGGCTGGCACAGAAGCAGAAGGGGAGGACGGTCCACGTGGGAGGGGAGCACCCTGGGCACAAGGGCATTAAGGACACACGTGCTCAGAGGTCACCTGGCACAGCCCAGTGTTATCTGAGATGTCCCGTCACATCCTCACTGCTTTATTGAGGAAGTTGGGGTTCCCAACCTGAGGTAGAAGCTTAACTTTGTGAGAAAGCTCATGTGGAGACACTTAAAGCAGAGTGATGCTCCCAGGAGAGCTCTGTACACAGTGCAGCTACTCCAGTGCTTTAGGGTACTGCTGAGCAGGAGTCCAAGGAAACCTCTAGGAGAAGACCTGGACTGTCTTCCCATCCCTACTGCTGGTTCTGAGTTCTCACCTTGTGCATCCCTCAGCCTGGAGCAGGGCAAGGGGAGATCTCATTTCTGCCTCCATGTGGGTAATTAGTGGTGCAATGATCCCAGCTTCCCCTTGCCTTGCTGTGCCTTCTCATCTCCTCCCTTCCCCTCCCCTCCCATCCCTTCCCCTCCTCTCACATCCCATCCCAGGAGCTGGAGACGTGTTTCTCAGAGCTCCTTTTCAAGGGAATTGCAGTTTTAACCCAGCTGCCCACCGAGCTGAGCACTTTTGCAGGAGTTCATCCCACCTTTCTGCTTTTCCCCCTGCCAAGGACGAGGCTCCCACCAGCAGCTCTCTGGGCCAACACCAGAGCAGAGGGGTGAGAACTGCATGGACAGTTCTCCTTGCAGAACCACTGAGATGTTTTGGAGAAAGGCCTTTTCTCAGCCCCTTTTGGGATGGAAGAACCTGACTTGGAACCGAGGAACCTTAGAAGGCAACTGACTGCAGGTGGCTCAGAGCCAGTAGAAGCAACATCCTGGGTTTGGATTTAAAGCAAAGATCACAGAATCATAGAATGGTTTGTGTTGGAAGAGACCTGAAAGACCTTCTCATTCCACACTCTGTCATGGGCAGGGACACCTTTCACTAGACGAGGTTGCTCCAAGCCCTGTCCAGCCTGGCCTTGGACCCTTCCAGAGATGAGGTCTGACAGTGGGCTCCAGCCTTCTGCAAGCTGCACTGAAGATGAGGGATTTCAGTTCAGCTTTTCCTTCAGCAACATTTCCTGACATGGAAAACTTGCCTTTTAGAGCTGAGATTTGGACCTGAATCCCCTCCACCAAAAAAAAAAAATCCAGGAGGGCTTCACAAACCTCCATCCTCCAAGCCCTGGAGCAGCTCCCCCGACTCCTGACACCCAGCAGAGGTGGGGCCGGACCCGGGGTCTCCTCCTTCATCACCCACCACCTCAAAGGGACAGCGAGGAGGTGGCTCTGGCTTGTCAAGGCATCACAGTGTAATCCAAGCGCTGGCCTGGGGCTGGCCCACGGGAGGGAGAAGAGCCCTAACGCAGTTTTGACAACGGGACCATCAGTTAAGTGCTCCGTGAGGGCATTTTTCCCTCTCTCTATTGTTTATTATTGGAAGTTACAAGTAGCTAAAGACCTCCCCAATTATCTGGGAGCCACTTAAGAGCAATTGAGCACCTGTCACCCAGTGAATGGGCTGCCTCGCCCTAATGACAGGAGAGGAGAAAAGATGCAGGTCAGTAGGGACGGGGATGCCGGCAATTTACAGCCGTGCAGGACCAGCTCCCAGCGCCGGGAAGGGCGGAAAAAACACCCCCGGAGGCAGCAGGAGGAAAGGAGCCTGCAGGAGCCTCCCCCGAGGGATGGGTGGGAGACTCGATGGCCACAGCCTGAGGGTCATCCCTTAGTCCTGCAGCTCGCAGCGTCCCAGGGGATGTGCAGCAGGTCAGGCCATTTACTGCTCAGTCCCGTAAATAGGGAAGAAAAAAACCCGGGGAATCGTTCACTGACCGTCAGCCAGCATGAAAAAAAAATTACCTGTGCTTTTTTTCCCGGCTTGTGATGAATGGATACACATCCCACACCAAGAGGGGATTTTGTTTTTTGGCTGCTGGAAGGGCTGGAGGTGTCACAAACCCCCAGTGCAGAGCCTGGACCTGCAGGATTGTGGCTGCATTTCCCACATGAGGACACTTGAGGCAGCTTTAAATGTGGAATCATGAAAGGATTTGTTTTCGAGGCACAATTTTGCTTAGATTAATTATAATTTCTGTGTAATATAAATTTATTAAGTGGGTCAAATGCATAGAATGGCATGAAAAAAAAAACCCCACAACTGAATACCAGCCAAACCCGAGGGGTTGTGTCCCCATCATGGAGACAAAAATACAGGTGTAAAACATCCTAAATCTCATGCTGTAAGAGGTTGCACTCGGTTCTCTGATACAAAGCCTAAATCCAGCCTCTTCCCTCCTGCTGTGCCTTAGGAGCAACTGGGAATGACCTTCCCAGGAAGAGCAGAGATTTTCCTCCCGAGTAAAGACACCTGTCCATGCACAAACACCCTCTCCTGCAGGCAGCTCTGGCCTTGGACAAGTCTTTTTGGAGCAAGGATGTGAGAGGAGGCTGGTGGAGCCCCTGGCAGTGACTGCCCAAGCTGGGGGTGTGCCCGGGAAGTGGGGGCTGGGAGGAGCAGGAATGGGGGAGAAGGTGCCAACCTGGAAAAGTTCATCGATAGAAACATAAAATTAAAATAATTTGCGTCAATTCTGCTGAGTGGCTGTTAGGCCTAATTGTTATTGACTCGTCACTGTAATTATTAAGGCTCACGCAGAACTGGGCTGGCAAAGGAGGTGGGTTTGGGACCCCCACACACAGTGTGTCCCCTCACACCCCACACAGGGCTGGGAGAGGGATGGGAAGGACGTGTTACCCCCTTGGTTCTTGGAAACAGCCCCCAAGGAGTGGCCAGCAGAGCAAAGCAGGGAGTTTGGGCCATTTCTGGCGGGCAGGAGCAGGAGGGAAGATGGAGAAAGGATGAATGAGGGGAAAACCGAGGGCAGGTGGGAGGAACGGGAATGGTAGGAAGGAGGAGGCAGCTCCAGAGAGACCCCGTGGACGCTGCCAGTGCTGTTTGCTCGGTGTGGTGCTGGGTAATTTTCTCCCCTCCTTCCCCCAGCCTTTGTTTCTGCTGCCAGCACAGACCCCAAGCAGCAAAGGAGGCTGATCAATAGGAACACGGTGTTTGCATGGATCATACATGCGAAGAGCACGTTCCCGGATCAATGCCGAGGTCTTGCAGAAGGAGAGGAAGGGAGGGGGAAAAACCCACCCTGCCAGGATGCACATCACCACAGGATGGACCGTTTCCATGGCGATGGGCTGCTCTCCCTGTCCTCTGCAGCCGTGGGCACCCTGCTCAGCACCCCAAGGCGAGGATCCCACCAGGATCTCCACCAGTCCAGCTGCCCTCATGAAGGTCAACCCTCTCCCCCAGCCAGCTCTGCCCGCAGGCTGGATGAGGCCCCTCACACCAAGTGCTGTGGGGTGTCACCATCCCATGTCCAGCAGTGGAGAAGATCCTCCTCCTGTTCCTCCTCCCTCTCACAGGCCACAGGTGAAATCACAGCTCCCAACCGCTGCTGAGCCCGTGCAGGATCCCCGACTCCCCCTCCCTACCTGCCTCCTTCCCCCGGGGGGCTTGGAGGAATTAATTAGATCATGTCTTTAAAGTGCTGTGGAAATGAAAAGCACTTGAGAAAAGTGGTCAGAAACCTGAACGGAGCCAGAGGTTGCCCAGCCAAGGGTGGACACCCCCTGCTTTGTTTCCATGCAAGGAAAGACAACCTGAGCCACAAATCCCACCCAAGCCCCCCGGACCAACCCTCGGGGCTGGCCCAGGCTGGGCTTCACCTGTGGCTGCAGAGAGGAGGGAGGTTGGCTCTGCAGCAGAGCCAGCCAATAATTCCCAGCCAATAAAGTTATCTAAGGGTGATCATTAAGCCCTTCCAAGCAATGCAGCTCGTGTGGAGCTGGGGGAGACAGCGAGCGAGGCACTGCTGCAGATGTCCTTGCAGAGAGAGGCTGACCTTGGCCAGGCAGGACCAGGAGCTGGCTCCAGACCTCCTCCCAGTTTGGGCGTGGAAAACAGGTCTCCTTGTGAGGAGTCAAAGTGATCATGGTGGCAAACCATGGCCAGCTCCTGCTCCGAGCAGTCACGGCCCTCCTGCAGCAAGGAGAGGGCACAGGGCAGGGGGAGAAGGATGGGGAGGAGCTGGGTTGAAGTGGGGCAGGCTGGGAGCACATGGGGTCACAGCTGGAGCTTTGAGAAGAGCTCCTGAGCTTCCATCCCTGGAGCTGGGCAGTTGTCATCCACGAGGGCGAGTTGTGGATGAGAGGCTGGACATGTCCCAGCTGTGTGTGGTGGCACCAGAACCCCCCCGTGCCCTGGGCTGATCCCACAGTGGGCACAGCAGGGGAGGGGGGGATCCTGCCCCTCTCAGGTGAGACCCCACCTGCAGAGCTGCCTCCAGCCCTGGGGAACAACAGCAGAAGGATGTGGAGATGCTGGAGAGAGTCCAGAGGAGGCCACGGAGATGCTCCAGGGCTGGAGCCCCTCTGCTCTGGGAGAGCTGGGGGTGTTTATCTGGAGAAGAGAAGGCTCCAGGGAGATCTGAGAGCCCCTTGCAGTGCCTGAAGGGGCTCCAAGAGATCTGGAGAGGGACTTGGGACAAGGGATGGAGGGACAGGACATGGGGAATGGCTTCCCACTGCCAGAGGGCAGGGATGGATGGGATATTGGGAAGGAATTCTTGTCTGTGATGGTGGGCAGGTCCTGGCCCAGGTTGGGCAGAGCAGCTGTGGCTGCCCCATCCCTGGAAGTGTCCCAGGCCAGGTTGGACGGGGCTTGGAGCAGCCTGGGCTGGTGGGAGGTGTCCCTGCCCATGGCAGGGGGTGGCACTGGATGGGCTTTAAGGTCCCTCCCAACCAAAACCATTTTGTGACTTTATGAAACCCCATCCCTGGAGCACCAGAGCTGCCTCCCAGCGCAGCTGCCCTGGGTGCTCCAGCCTGTGGGCACAGCTGCCTCCAAAGGGTCTCTGGCAGGGCTTGTCTTGGCACCACCTTGGCCCTGCTATGGCATAAAACTTTTCTTTTAATCAGCCAGGGAGTAAATTAAAAAAGTTGGCTGTGCAGGAATTAGGCCTTTTGGCTGATAGTTTGGGAAGCATCTGTCTCCATTGCCTGCAAATTAGTCTTCCACAGGAGAGTAATCAGATGGTTAATGCAGCCACAAATGAAATCACCCATCATTAACTATTCAAACCGAGAGCTCTGTAAAGGATCAGCCCAACACATTCCCCCTGGAGGGAGGGCAGGGGGAGCTGGGAAGGGGCTGGTGCCACCTCTTCAGTGCCAGGGGATGGGATGGGGGCACTGGGGCCACCTGCGAGCCATGCTCTGAGCGGGGGGTTTCACCTGCCTGAAAAGCACATGAACCAAAGCCCAGCTGGTGGATTTGGAGCAAAACTTGATACCAGTCAAAAAAATTCTGGTTTGGGAAGGACAGGGCCCTGCTGGGCCCTGAGGAACTGGCTTTAATTTGCTAAAGCAGCATCTCCCCAGCCCTTTAAACGCTGTGTCCCCTCACCTCAGGGCTGGCCACGAGAACCACACCAACAAGGCAGCATCAACCTCCTCCTCCTCCTCCTCACAATCCCTTGCCCACCCATCACCCTGTCCTGGAGCTCCAGGGTGGCCCCACTGCATCCATAGGCAGAGGTGGAAGAAGGGACATGTGGGACAGGAGATGCCCTGGGATGTCCTGGGAGAAAGAGGCCCTGCAGTGACATCCCAGCTGGTGCAGCAGGAGAATCACTGCGATTGAAGTTTGGGTGACAGACTCGTGGTTTGGAGCTGGGAGAACAAGGGTCAAAGGGTCTTTTCACCTGTTTTGGTCCCTCCAAATTCCTGGGCCACCAACTCTTGGGAAAGGGGTGTGGCGGGGAGGGGAACCAAACGAAGCAGCAAATCCCTCAGCACTCACAGGAAAGGGGAAGATGCAGATGTTGCCAGCTGTGCCCTGCATTGCCAGCGGCCCTGAGAAAACCCCTGCACCCATGGGTGCCTCTTCCACAGCACCTGTTTAGGCTGGAAATTCATCATCATGACACCGAAAAAGCAAGAAAAGGGGAAATTCGGTCTCGCACTGACACCACCACAAACACAGGACAAACACGGAGAGAGAGGGGGACATTTACCCCTGTGAGAAAGGTCAGCACGGAGGTTATGTAGCATCTGAGCCCTGGGGAGCTGCCTCCAGCCACGGGGCTGTGTCTTGCCCTTAAAGAGTAATCCCTTAAAGATGACTTTTCTGCTGGGGCCGGGGAGGAGATGGAGGCGGTGTGAGAGCCTGAGTGCGGGAGGACTGAGTTCTTTGTTGCCTAGAGCTTGTTAAATCCATACATTGAAGAGAAGAATAAATAAAAAATCAAATCTCTACTTCTGAAAAGCGTTTCTGTGGGGAGCTGCTTCCCTGAATCTTCCAGCCCCAGCCTCTGTCAATAAATCAATAGCTGATGCAGGTCGGCTGCAATCGGCTGCAGGAGAGCAGGCGTGTGATGGATGGACAGGAGAGGGGAGAATCTGAGAGATAGGGCAGAGGTGATGCTCACCTTGAGCTTTATTGTTTGCCACTGAGAGGCAAGGTAGTGTGGAGGCATCAGCTGAAGTGGTGACAGTGGGAGGGGGAGCACAAACACCCCCTCCCCAAAGCACCCCTCTCCAGAAGAGCCTGCAGTGCCTCTCCTCTAGCTTTTATTCCATGTCCCGTGGTCTTCCTTGTCACATCAATGGGGAAACCGAGGGGAGGAGAGAAGCTTGAGGATGCTCCAAATGGCTGGGAAAGGAGGGATGGCCCTCAGGTCCCTGCTCAGGAGCTCCTTGGGCACTAAAGCTCTTCAGTGTCAGCAGCAAGGGGACCTTGTTGCTCCTCTATGGTGAGGAGGAGGCATGGGAGACAAATGTGGGGGTTTCCCAGCTGATTTCCAAGTATTTAAGTTCAGCATCAGGAAGGGGACAACTCTACCAGGGAAGGAAGGACCAGGTCTGGTTTGGAGGTCGCCTCAAGCAGCACAGACCAAACCCAGCCCTCGCTTCCAGCACAGCCTGAGATGAGCCTGGGGCAGTGATGGCCTTTCATGGTCTGACACATGAGGAGGAGTTTGTCCTTCTGCCACCCTCCTCCTGCCCCACAGATTTATTCTTCTCTCCTTTGAACTCCAGGAGAGCTTTGGGAGACCCTCCCTGTGCCCTGGGACAATGCTTGGGGAAAGATGGTGAGAAATAAGGTGACACTTGTCATGCGAAACCCCTTCTTCTTGTCTTCAGCTTGATGAGTTGTTTAGCTGAGCTGCACTGGCCATCCCTTGTAGCTGCCCTCAAGGGGTCATTCCAGTCCCTCCATACACATTCATGTTTTAGGTCCCGAGACAGAAAGTTCCTAAACACAAGGAAATACAGAAAGAACAAGATTTGTTTGCTCTGAGCCTTCTTATCAGAGATTTGGGATTTTGAAAAACCCCCAGTTCTGTTAGGAAAATAAGAAAATAACCATTTCCCTTCTTTTTCAGGCTGACCACAGTTTTTGGGGCTCCTCAAATGCCCCTAAATGCCCCCACATGTGGGTACCAGCCAGTCACACCTTAGTGCCTCTCCTTGCTCAGCTCCCAGAGCAGGAGGGTCGGGATATCAAATATGCATTGACACCTGATGTTTTTCTGATGTCTCCTCTGCTCCTCTCTTAATCGTTGCTAACATCTGATTTGCCTTTTTGTCTGCAGCTGAACATTGAGCTGACATTTCCAGAGAACTCCCCACATTAACTCCAAGAGCTCTTCCCTGAGCAGCAACAGCTAATTTGGAGCCCATCGTGGTATAGAGGTAGTTAAGGTTGTTTTCCTCATGTGCATGACTTTGCATTTATCAACATTGTATTTTATCTGCCCTTTCATTGCCCAGTCCCCTCCTATCCTTAGATCCTGCTGCAAACTTTCCCAATCACTTTGTGGCAACTTCCCTGAAAATCCCTGTCAAGACAGATTGCTGCATTTCCTGCTTTTTTTCCCCAGATTATTGGATCAGAGTGTGTCCCAGCACTGATCCCTGTGGACCCCACATGGAAAGGCCTCCATGAGGGTCAATCTCAGGCTGAAGGAATGGTATCCAGGCACCAGCTGGTCACAGTCCTGCTCCCAGGTTCTCCAGGAGAAGCAAACCTATTCCAAGCCCAGGATGCTGCATAAGAAGAGGTCTAATTTTGGAGAACATGGAATTGATCAGCAACAGCTCCTGTGAGATAACCAGGAATGTTGAGGAAGGTCCTTCACCCAGGCAAGAGGCTTCTCTCCATGTGGATGTGTCTTCAAGCCCTTGTTGCAGTCCTCCCCGTGCATGTCCATCCCAAGGTCTGCCTGGCCAGTCTGTCCATCCCCTGGGATCCCAGATGAAGCAATCCTAGGAACCTGCAGAGCAGGATTTTCATAGAATTACAGAATCACAGAATGGTTTGGACAGGGTCTTAATGATCATCTGGTTCCAACCCCCTGCCACGGGCAGGGATGGCACCCACTAGACACCACTATTTCCCCCAGGGATCCGGGGAATCTCCAGGGACCTGTGGAGACAGTGCAGCCCAGAGCCCTGGCATCAGGTGAGCCAGGGAACAGCACAGGGCACTGCCCCCAGGAAAGGAGCTCAGAGACAGGCTGTCCTTGGGAAAGGATCCAGAGCTGCCCTCTCCCCCAGAGCCACCCTCTCCTCCCTGGCACTTGGAGCTCTCTGTTCTGCTCGAAGGGGTGTGTGAGCAGGGTGGAGCAGCCGGGCTGACAGCCCTGCTTTGGAGGGGAAGGCAAATCCCTTCCTAATCCAGGCAGCTCTTTCCCAAAGGGGGATCCAATTGCTCTCCCAGGGTCCATATAAAGAGGATGCCACTGGAATTGTACTCCTACTCATCCCATGAATAAAGGCATCCTGTTTCATCTCTATAGGGGAGGTTCAGGATCTCAGGGAAAGGTTCTTCCCCAGAGGGTGGCGGGCACTGAGCAGGCTGCCCAGGGCAGTGGGCACAGCCCCGAGGCTGCCAGAGCTGCAGGAGGGGTTGGACAATGGGACAGGGACAGGGTGGGATTGTTGGGGTGTGTGTGCAGGGCCAGGGGTTGGACTGGACGATCCCTGTGGGTCTCTGCCAACTCAGCATATTCAATGACTCCAGGATTTCCAACCGAGCTCTGGACGTGATGCATCACCTCCCCTCATCTTTCATCCTCTCTGTGTCCCAAAAGGTGCAGCAGCCCCACAACCACTCCAGCTTGCCCAGCAGCCTGTCCCAGGCACCTCCCTGTGCACTGCTTGACACAGGGAGAACCAGAGGAATCCAGCTGTCCTTTGCTTCTCCCTCCAATTCATTCTTGGTTTCATTCAAACCAGCTTGGAAAATAATAGCCAAAAATAACCAGGCTGGCAGGGAAGGCTGGAGGGAGAGGACTGTGCACACTGCTATGGCAACTGTGCTCACTCCCTGCCCTGCTGGGGAGGCAGAGCTGCCCATTTGTCTTTATTTCTGTGCAGATTGGCTCAGCCCCAGCCCGAGGCATGCACCGAGCCAGCCTCTCCTCGGGTGGGCAAACTGGCATCTCACCCACCAGCAGCACAGCAAACCCTGGGCACCACTGCCTGGGCCAGAAACAAATAAATCTGGGGGCTGGAAGTGTTTGGAGGTGAGTGGAAAGGAGCAGAGCTGTCGTTTCAGTGATGGGTCTCCCCCTCCATCCATACAACAAGACAGAGATGCTTAAAAATAAAGCAGCCAGAGGCAGACACAGAGTGCTCTCAGGGAGAAGGCACAGGCTGGATGTGAGAGGATGAGAAGTTTAAAGGGTTTGAAAGCAAACCTAAAGCCAGATCAAAAAGACAGTCCCTGCATGGTGTATAAACCCACCAGGCTCCCCCAGATCACTTCAGGCTCCTCAAGGAGGTTGTTGGTTGAGGCTAAAGTGGATGACATGGGTGAGGTTTGGGCTGCCCAGACACCCCTCCTGGCACACCGACAGCTGTCACCCCTTTGGGTCCTTGGCCAGCCCAGCCCCATCACCTTCATACCCTGGGGGAGCCCAGACCTCACTCACAAGCTCCTTCCCAGAGCTGGATAGGCAGATTTTTGGCGCTGTTTGTGGGGTTTGTGCTGTGGGTGCCTCACCAGGGTTGTCTCAGTTTTTACCCAAACTCCTTCCTTTTGAGTTCATCTGAAACGCCCCTGCAAGGCAGCACCAGCCCTCGAGGGCTCTGCTGGCCCTTTCCAACCTGCCACTCATTGCTGAAGACAGAATTTCAACAGGTTTTAAAATGTACCCCAAGGTCTGCAGAGGGGCCACAGTTTTGGGTCACACTTTGCTTTCCTTCAGGATGCTGCAGAGTAGACAAGCCAAGTTCAACCCTTCTGCTGAGGGCCAGGGCCGTCAGGGAGGAGTGGGAGCAGTGAACCTCCACAGAGTCAGGAGAAGAATCATCTTCAGCTTTTACTTTTTTTTTTTTCCCTCTAAACTACAACTTGTCAACATCTCCCATGAAATAAGACCGGGGAAGGTAAAATTAGATTAAACTCTAGTAACTTCTTCACTTACTCAGGAGCATTATAGGCACCTTAAACATGGAAATTAAGTACCATTTGAAACATCCTGCATTGGCAGGTCAAAGTATTTAATTTCAGCTTTTAAATGACATTTCCTTCCGATGTTTTCCCTCATCCACTTCATTCAGCTGAAGCCAACACTCTTCCCGGGGTTTCTCTGATGAAGGAATCGTCCCTGCACAGGTTCCTGAGCAGTTTCTGCTCATCTTCTCTTTGATTTTCACATCAGCCTCCCCCAGACCGAGCAGCCAGGCTCCTGCCTCAGCTGCTATTTAAAGCACGAGGTCCTGAGAGCCTGGCACACATTCCCAGCTGGATCCCTCCCCTGCCCATCACCCTGGCACTGCCCAAGCACTGGGGCTCTAATTAAGAGACCGGTAGGATGACACATGCTCCCAGTTTGAGGATTGGGAACTAATTCAGAGGCAACAGATGAATTCACCCCAAACTCTGTAGCCTGAGGAAGGGAGTGGGGCTGGGCTGCAGGGCCAGGACTCAGAGATTCATAGAACCCTCATGGAGTCACTAAGGCTGGAAAAGCTCTCTAAGGTCATCAATTCCTACCTTTAACCAGCACCATGATCACCACTCAACCATGTCCATAAGCACTTCATCCACATGTTTTCTGGACACTTCCTGGATGGTGACCCCCCCATTTCCCTGTGCAGTATTTTCCTATGCCTGACCACCCTTTCCATGAAGAATTTTTTTCTTAATACCCAATCTAAACCTCCCCTGGGGCAACATGAGGTTGTTTTTCCTCTTCCTATCACTTGTTACCTGGGAAAAAAGGCTCAAATCTCCTTGACCTCCAGAATGTGCCCAGTGCAGCCCCAATATTCAGGCCAGTAGCAGCTCCAGATCTTTTCCAGCCTAAATGACCCTCTGATGCTACGGTCATTGAGTCCCACCATTAGCCCAGTGCTGCCACATCCATCACTAAACCATGTTCCCTACTGCCACATCAACACCCCTTTTAAACCCCTCCAGGGCTGGAGGCTGACCTGGAACTGGGAATTGTGTCCTGGTGTCCCTCCACGGCCTGGTCTGGTCTCCAGTGGTGCCTGGAGACCCAGGGGTGTCTGAGAACCCACCAGTAACTGGTTTGACCTGGAGCAAAGGGATAATTTAAAAATACTTAATACTAAAAAATAATCTAAAATACTTAAAGAATTATTTGGGTTGGAAGGGACCTTAAAGATCATCTAGTTCTGATCCCTGCCATGGGCAAAGACAACTCCCCTCACCTGGCACAGCTGGAGACAGGAAGATGTTTGTAGCTGGGATAAACCTGGAGCTGCAGCACGAGGGTCATGGCAGGGCTGACACCCACGTGGGCATCGGATCATTTATATTGCACAAGACCTTTGAGATCATTGAGTCCAACCTGCATCTCTGCAGGCACCTCAGTACCAGCTGCCTTGGCCTTGTAGGATCTCCCAAAGGATAACCCAGGGAGGGGTGGTGTCTTCCCAGGACACCTCCCCGTGGTGTCCCAGGCGCAGCTGTCCCACCTTGCTCAGCACCACCACGGGACTCGCAGCCCAGCCGGGAGCAGGAACACACTTTTCTCCTCGTAACCACAGCAGCAAAGCAGTGGCAAGGAATTGAGGGGGGAGGATGGGCTTTTTTTGTCCTCTTTTTATCCTTGTGTTGACACACCCTGGGTCAAGACCGGCCCTTCCACGGGACCAGCACTGCCCCAGTTCTCCAGAGCCACGTCCCGGGCGCGGACAAAGCGCCCACCACCATCACCCCCTTCCAGCTGTGGCAGAAACATCCCGGTGTGACAGCTCTGGCCGGGCTCTGCCTGCTGCCCTGGCTCTCAGCACAGGATCCCCGGCCCCCTCCCTGCTCCTTGGGCTTTGTCAAAGCGCATTTCCCAATTAGAGGATAAAAATATTCCATCCCTGACTCGGCGCGCTATCGATTTTGCCCGTAGCTGTGGAGGGGGCGAGGGCGGGCGTGTGCGGGGTGGGCAGAGGTGAAGGGCTGTGGGCACGACGTGCAGCTGCCTCCCCCCGACCCCCTGATTATTATTGTTATTATTCATCCCCGTGAAAAGCAGCGAGCAGGACTGGTTAGCTCAGCTGACCACTGATAGAGAACAGGGGATCGATACTTAATTGACACAGGCTGGGCAGCCGGAGCAGGGATTGGAGGTGGGGGAAGGTTTCTGGGAGGAGGGAGGGGAAGAGGAGAGAGGGAACAAAAGCCAGGGAAAGGAGGAGAGGCAGGGAGAGGGTGGGAGGAGCAGAGGGATAATGAAGGAAGAGGCAGAGAAGACGGAAGGACAAAGCCCCACGGGGACTATCGTGCCCTGTAGGAGCTTTGTGGTGGGTGCTGTGCCATGCACGGGGTGTGACGGGACAGCAGAGGTGGTGGTGTGGCAGAGACCTCCTCAGGTGAACATTTACAGCCTCTTTTGAGTGCAAGGTGTGGTCTCCCTCACTGCTGCAGGTGTGTGGGCATCCTCAGCACACAGCACCAGCAAAGTGCCCGGCGTCAGCACCGCCGACTGGCCCTCCTTGCCCACTGTGGTCAGGAGAGGGAGAAGTACTGAATGTTCCTCAAAAATACCCCAGCGAGACCTGAACAGCTCACAGGAAACAACCTGCTGACCTCGGATCTTCTCTCCCAACACCTCGGGGTGTAACTCCACCTCCTGCTGCAGGTGGGAGCCGTCCCTCCCTCTGCAGCACAGCCTGTCCCACGTGGCTGGTGGTGTGTCTGCCACTGGAGACAGCCCAGGCAGCCCAGACCTCAGTTCTTCTGCCTCTAGATAATTCTGCCAGTGCTTCTGGAAGAGTAATTTTGAGCAAGGCTCAGCTACTGAGTCTGACCTGGTGAGTGCCATCCCTGCCCAAGGCAGGGGCTGGAACAAGGTGACCTTTAAGGCCCATTCCAACCCAAGCCAGTCTGAGATTTTATGATTTTATGCCATGTTTTGTCTCACACTGGTCCTCCAGGCTGTCCCTCTGTCCAGCAAAGCCCTGCCATGGAGCTGACAGCCCACAGAGTGGGGTCTCACTAAGGACTGATGTGTCACCTGATGGCCCTGGTCATTCTGGTCATTCCCAAGGAGAGCTAATCCTGAGTGCCCAACGGAGCCCACAGTGGCCTAGGTAGTTTTTGGAAAACCCCTGAGCAGGGTGGGGAGTGCCCGGGGGCCAGGTGAGGGACCAGCCACCCTCTTATAGCTCAGCTTTAGTGAGGGCCCCTCTGGAGCCTCTAGCTGGGCTGGGCACCAGATGTGCACGGAAAATGTGGACAACGTGGAGAACCACGAAGGGAAGGATCAGGGATAAGATATTTGGAAGACATGGAAGACAAGAGTAGAAGGCAGTGTGTTCATGTACTTCAGAAGGGAGAAGATACCAGCAGCAAGTGTGGTAGGACACAACACTGGGTGATTTCTTCTCCATCTCTGCTGAGGGGAGGACAGGAGAAACCATTGCAGGTTGAGTGTGGGCTCCCAGGCAGGAGCCAGTTTCTCTCTGAGGATTTTGGTGACCTGTGGTGTCACCAAACATGATTTTTACAGAGCTTTGGGGCAGAATGAGGTGGACGTTCCTGCACAACTCCAACAGACACTGTCTGTGGTAGGGAAGTCTCCCAAGAGGACTTTGGCCAGATGGACAGAACATTGCTAAACTTCTCCAGGACTTGGCTTCTCCAAAGCACTGGGCAAGACATGCTTGGGGTCTTTTGCTGGGTCAGGAAGGGAAAAGCTGAGACATGCCTTGACCTTCAAAGTCCTTGAGCTGCCCACAGCATGGGCTGTTCCTCACTGTGAGCTGGGCTGGGCTCTCAGCCTGACAGAGAGAGGCATCAGGACTCCTTCCTTGAGCAAAGAGCTCGTCACCTCTGCAGGTAGAATAAGAGGGATGACTTGTCCTAAAGCAGAAGGTCACTTTTCCTTCTCTTTCATTTTACTCTGGACCCTTCCAGTTCTCCCACCCATCATCTCCAAGAAGACACCCATACACAGAGAAAATCTTCAAGGCTTTCCCTTCTGCTGACCTTCATCACCTCCCACCACACAACCCATCCATCCAGGGAGAGGCCAGCTGGCCTTGAACAGAGCCCAGTGGAGCCTTTGGCTGCCTCCCAGTCAGTGGGAAGAAGAAGGACCTTCCAGGCACCTTGTCCTGCTCCAGAGGTTTCAGCCTACAGAGAACGTCCCAACCAGGAGACACACACCTGGAGGTGCCGGAATGGGAAACGCTCAGACCCTCTTCCCATCCACAAACCCGATTATTCATGAAGTGGAAAGGCAGATACATTTAACTTCTCCTGCCACCAGCCAAAAGGAGCTTTGAAGGGAGGGATGGGGTGGTGGGAGAGCAGCACTTTGATTTTCCTTGTTCTTTTTTTGGACTCTTAGGGGCACAGGCTGGCACTTGCTCCTTGTTAAGGCATGGGGCCCAACAGCCCATGGCAACCTCAACCCGGGGCCCGTCTCATCACTCTTGATCTATAACACATCAGCCTTAAAAGGATCCTCTCCATCTCCTCGAACAATCTCTCGCCGCTGTCCGTGGCTGCCATTAATGCATAAAACACCATTAGGGATTTCTATGGAGACCCGTGGCCATAAACAGCCTCCCCACACACTCCACATCCAGGGCCAAAGTAAACTGAGGGCCATCTCTGTGGTGAGACCCCCCCAGCACAGCCCCAGCCCGGCCCTCCCCCGGCCCTCGCCGTCTCTCTTCCCTCGATCAATTTTATGGTGCTTGCCTGGGGTTCATTAATGTTTCCGGAATCTCTCTCTGCCCTGTTTAAAAATTCTTAATTAAGCAAGGTTTTTTTGTTTACACTTGAACTAATTACACTTTTAAACCCGACAATAAAACATCAGCTCTGGGCCATTAGAGCCCGCCACGGCCAGGCAATTCAGGAACTGCCATGCTTTGCAAGGAGATAGGAAGGCCGGAGATGCAGCCGTTCTGCCTGGTTTCAGTCAAGAGGACGCCAGGATCTTCACCTGGTCCGTGGAGATGGGGGCCAAGGGTTCGAGCAGCCAGATGTCCCCTTCAGCTCTTCCTCGTTCCCCCCGGATGCACCTTCCCCAGATAACGCCTGGCAGAGCAGATCGATGGGCACGTGGCCTCTCCCGGAGCTCATCGTTGTTTGCCACGCTTGGGTTCTCCACACAACCACCCTGGGGTTTTCAGAGGTGCATTTTGGAACAGTGGGGCCCAAGGGTGGTGGATGGTGGAGGCAACGGGGACCTGGAGAATGGGCCTCATGGAGGATGTAGGCCTGGGATGTCGGCGGTTGGGTTGTCTCCAACAGGGAGGGCTTGAGGTCTTGTCTGTACTGAAAGAGATGCTCTCCCAGGTGGCCAAGGAGCAGAAGGGATGGAGCAGAACCTCTGGGACACATCTGTCTCCATCCACAAGGAGAATGTCCTAGCCAAGTGTGGAGGTCATCTCAGGAGCTTGGGCTCAGCTTCTCACCACTGCAGGAAACTCTTCCTGTCCCTTGGGCTTTGAGTGTCCTTCCCTGGGGACAGGACCTGAGAGGGGGTGCTGAGTCCTTGGGGTGGTGGCACCAGGCTGATGCTGGTGGAGCCCCTTTGAGCAGGAGATGGTGTAGCTGATGGTGGGCAAAACCTCACCCTGATAGGGAGCTGCCCACCACCATGATCATGTATAGTGCTAAAATATCCCCATGAGCAGAGCAATATGGGTCACCCAGAAGCTGCTCTGCTCCATTCAGGACCAGCAGATGCTGCTCATTAGTTTGTCTCCCAGCACAGTGGTGACCGTTCAGGTCCAAACTGATATTTCCTTCCTTCTTTCTGTCCCATCTAAAAATAAACTTCCTGACATCAAGAAACCGCATGGGGCATGATGAAGATGGGACGTGATGAAGATGGGACGTGATGAAGATGGGATGATGAAGATGGGACGTGATGAAGATGGGACGTGATGAAGATGTCAGTGGGACCAGGGTTGTTGGGAACCTTTGGGGTTTGTCTGTGTTATCAACGTGGAGGGAGAAAGGCAGGACAAGGCAAGGAGCTGGGACCTGCATGTTGGCAGCTCTGGGTGGCCTTGGGTTTCTGTGTGATGCTCTTGACACCCAACAGCAAAGGGGAGGCCGCCTTCCATATCCCACCCAGCCCAACAGCCTCTCCCAGGTCCTCAAGGGTTCCACCAAGAGGAGAGGAGGGAAACAGGTCCTGATGGCCCAACCTTTGCTCAGATGCTTTCCTGAAATCCTCACCAGAGGGGAAAAGCAGAGACCCAGGGATCCCTCTGTAAAAGGGAGGGTGGTCTTTGAGCCCCATGGGATATTCTCCCACCATGGAAAATTTAGATTGGATATTAGGAGAAATTTCTTCACTGAAAGCATGGTCAGACACTGGAAGGAGCTGCTCAGAGCAGTGATGGAGTCACCATCCCTGCAGAGCTCAAAAAATGTGTGGATGTGGCTCTTGGGGACGTGGTTTAGTGCTGGTCTTGACAGAGCTGGGGTAATGGTTGGACTCAGTTATCTTAGAGGTCTTTTCCAACTCTAATGTTTCCATGAACCTGTGTCTTTCTCTTCTGCATCCACATCTCACCCAGCCAGGAGCAGAGGAGGCTTTTGCAATGCAATAAACACCCTGAGCAAGACCAAACCTTCCCACCCAGTCCTACACCTCCTTCCCTTATTGCTCCATCCCCAAGGCCTTCCCACCTCACCCTCTGGAAACCCCTTTCCCTGCAGGTTATGAGCAGGGAGCTTGGGAAAGGTGTCCTGTTTTCCCTTCTTTGCAGCCTTCCCTGGTCTATCAGAGCAGCACCCAAGCCACTCCCAAAGCCCTCTGCCACCCATTCCTCTCCAAGAGAGGTGGGAGGTGGGTTGAGCTCATCCCTGGAGCAGAGTTTGTGGGTAGAAGTGTGTTTGTGTGGACCTGCACATGTCCAGTGGGCAGCACCAGCATTGCCAAGGCCCACACCACGATCCCTGCCAACCAACCCGCTTAATAAACTCCCTCACATGGTGAGAGACAAGGATTGAAAACTGTTTCTTTTCATAGAGAATTATCTTTTTTAAAAATCCACATACAAAACTTCTTTTCGAAATGTTGCAATTTTTCAACATAAAAAACCCCAGATGCACAAAGGTCTTTGGGAGCCACACTCTGAAAGACCCCAGTGAGTTTTCCAGGAAAGGCAGGAGGAAGACAGCACTGGAATTGTCTTCCAAACACACCGATCTCTCTTTTCTCCTCTCTTCTTTGATGCAGAAAATGTCACATTTTGTGGGAAACCCTGAAGCAAACCCTGAGCAAACACTTGGTTCCTTCCCCACGAGCGACGCTGCCCACGGGAGCGCTGAGCCCTCCCCCTGCCCCGGGGCGAGGAGGCAGCAGCGAGTCCATCACAAATCCCTCCGACTCCCGGGTTATTTTATTCCCTCTGGGCTGGACCTGCCTGGTGGCAGCTGGAGCTCACTGAGCCACCCCAGCCAGTCCCTCTTCAGCTGACAGGGGTTGCTGTGTTGCCCCCCCAGACCAGAAATCCCTGGGGGATCCTCCTGGGGGTGTTTAATCTGTGCACAGCAGAGTCCTAGTTTGTCCCAAGGCAGGTGGTAAGGAAGGAGGGTGTGTTGTGCTCCTGGACCACGAGAGGAACTGGGGTGCAGAGCAGGAGAGCAGCTCCCCAGGGTTCACAGACCCGGGGCAGCTCTGGGGGACGACTTTAGTGGGTGTTGGTGGGTGAGAAGTTGGACATGTCCTGGCACCCCCCGTGCCCTGGGCTGATCCCACAGTGGGCACAGCAGGGGAGGGGAGGATCCTGCCCCTCTCAGGTGAGACCCCACCTGCAGAGCTGCCTCCAGCCCTGGGGAACAACAGCAGAAGGTCGTGGAGCTGCTGGAGAGAGTCCAGAGGAGGCCACGGAGATGCTGCAGGGCTGGAGCTGCTCTGGAGCCAGGCTGGGAGAGCTGGGGGTGCTCACCTGGGGAAAGGAAGGCTCCAGGGAGATCTGAGAGCCCTTTGCAGTGCCTAAAAGGGCTCCAGGAGAGCTGGAGAGGGACTGGGGACAAGGGATGGAGGGACAGGGCAATGGGGAATGGCTTCCAGAGGGCAAAGATAGATGGGATGTTGGGAAGGAATTGTTCCCTGGGAAGGTGGTGAGACCCTGGCCCAGGTTGGGCAGAGCAGCTGTGGCTGCCCCATCCCTGGAAGTGTCCAAGGCCAGGTTGGATGGGGCTTGGAGCAGCCTGGGCTGGTGGAAGGTGTCCCTGCCCATGGAAGGGCGTGGCACTGGGTGGGCTTTAAGGCCCCTCCCAACCCAAACCTTTCCGTGGGTCTGTGCTATGGCACCAGGCTGGGGGTGCACCCCCTCCTCATCCACCATCCCCTGCGCTCAGCAGCTGGAGCTCAGTCCTGGCAAACAGTCCCTGCACCAGCAGCACAAGAAGTCACTGCTCTGTCCCACAACCAGAGCTGGTGATGGGGCACAAAATACCTCGGGGTGGTGCCAATTCCCTTGCGAGGGGCCAGGAGGGATTAAGAGTGTGAGGCTGAGGATGGGGGACGAGGAGGGAAAGGAGGAAGGAGCAGGGGGAGACAGGGATGGGCTTCCCGCAGGTTCCTCTCGGGGTGATCGACTCAGGCTGCATCGCTCCCGGTGCTGCTGGGACGTTGTATTTTCTGCACAGGGGAGGGGGGAAAGCTCTGCAGGGGAAAGAAAGTGGAAAGAAGAGGGGGAAATCTCGGGAGTGGGAGTTTCCTTGTCGCTTCTATTGCTCTATAGAGAGGCAAAATAATAGATCCCACTCGCTCCTGGCAGACCCACTCCAGTGCCAGGCTGGAGTAGCCCCAAAATGCCAACTCCAAGTCACATGGAGGACCTGGTGCAAAGACCACTTCTGAAGATGTTCAGTCTCAGCTACAGAGGGACCTTGAGCCCCAAATCCAACCCCTGTTCATGTTCACATCCTCCCTCAGCACCTTCTCCTTTCCTCTCAAACCTTCCCTCACAGACCCTCCCTGTGGAGGGCTCAAACTGAGATCAGCAAACTCATCACGCCCATAACACAGGGGCATGGTGGGCTCCAGACAGCTTGGTTATTGCACCATGAGGGGACAGAATAAATCATCAGGACACTCCATGTCCAGGGTTTGCTTTTGCTTGAGTGCCCGTGGGAGTCTGCAGGGACTGGGGAGCCACAGGGAGGATGGAGAGGTGCTCACCACCCCCTGCTCCTCACTGCCCACCTCCTGGGAGGGGTCTTTGGAGGGAAAAATCTCCCTGGGTAACCGGGAGCAGTATTTGGGGGAGGATTTAGAGCAGGAAAAGTGCCAGGAGAGGTGGGGAAGGGGAACAGCACAGCACTGTGGGGGGTTTGAAACTGGGGGAAGGAGAACAAGGAAAGGGGATGAAGGGGCAAATCAGAGCAGGGGGGGCAAATGGGGACCACGGGCCTTCACACCTCTCCTGGCACGAGGGGTCACCTCTGGGTGTCCTTCTGGTGGGGACAAATATTTTGGGGGCACAGATGAGCTTATGCTCCTGCACAAGCCCACCTGCCCCTCTTTATTTTTGCCCCCAATTCTATTCATAAATATCTTTCCTCATGAAATCCTGGAGAAAAACTGCAGCTCCTGGCAATGCCAGACAGGTTTTGCTCCTGGAGGGAGGAGGGACAGGATGGGGCAAGAGGGGAGCAGGGATGAGCTGCTGCAGAGCTCACCTGCCCTGGGGGCAATAAGGGGGGACGGCACCTTCTCCATGTGTGTCCCCCAAAAATAGGTCAGGACCCCTCTCCGGGGTTTTGGTGGGCCCCCAGGACTCTCCCCCCTCATCAGCCCTAGGGGGTGTGGCTGATGGGGGCTTGTGCAGGGCTGGGGGCAGGAAGTTGCTGGGGTAAACACCCCAAAACCCCTCCAGGCACAGCCTCCCATGCTCTCCCCCAGACTCCACCCAGGACACCATTTGGTGCTCCCCTGTCCCATGGGCAGGGTCTCCACCCCACAACCCCTCCAGCACTGAATCCCAAACCTTAAAGAGCCCCCCCGAGGCGGGCTGCTCCCCCCATCCCCTCCCCATGGTCAGCGTGATGGCCAGAGCGGGGCCAGGCTGCAGCCTCCTCCCTCACCCTGCCCTTGTTTCCATTTTATGAGCTTTTTCTTGCTATAAAGATGGTTTTGAGAGCCCATTTGTCAGGTTCTGCAGCCTGGAGTCAGCCTGCCGTGCTGCCCATGACAGCTCACCATTGACTCCTATGATATTAGAATTGCTATTGATCCCTTCGGCACCTCGCAACGCTCCCGGCTCCGTGACCCCCTGCCCCCGGCAGCCCCCCTGCCTGCTCCCACCCCTCTGCCCAGCCCTGGGATGGGGTCCCTCCCTCCCTGTGTGCTGCCCCCTGTGGGGACCCACCCCCCGTGTCCCCCCGTGGCCTCCCCCTGCTGCCTCACTGGGAGATGCTGAGCAGGAGGTGCCCCCAGAGCTGCTCCATCCGCAGCGCTGGGCGAATCCCAGAGGGAAATCCTGCTCTGGTCTGGGTGACTTTCAAGGCTCTGAGCCCATTGCACAAGGATTTTGGGGTTGAGAAGGGTGTGGCATCCAAAAAAGGTCATCAGAACCTCCGTGCCTCAGTTTCCCTGCCTGCAAAGGGAGCATCTCCCCCTCTTTTTCCTACAGGATGGTGGCACTGGAGGCCACTGAAGGCTCAAGCAGATCTGAGTGTTGTTTTTATCCAAACAAGCAAACGCTTGTTCAAGCTGAGTCAACCTGGTTTCTTCCCTCCCTATTTCCTGGGGGATCCATGCAGGTTCTTCCTCTGCTGGAAGTTCTTTGGCAGCATCCCAAAACATGGTGATTTTCATCCCCAGGTTCCTTTGACCTCCTATCAAATCTTCATCCTTCTTTTCCCTGTTTTCCCCTGGAGAAGGAGCCAAGGGAAAGACTACTTGCTGGTCCTTCTCATACAGAACGAAGGGCACCAAAGGAAAAGAGCAAGCAAGAGGATCCAACCACGCAGGAGAAGGCCCTTCTCCACTGAAAAGTCACCTGAAACCCAAGATGATGCCAGGACTGTGAGGGTGGTCAGGAACAAGGACAACTTTCATAGGAGACAAACCATCCATGGCCATGCACAGCCAAGACACCAACCCTACACCTGGGGGCTGAGGGAGCAGCTGGGGCTCTTTGTGTGGTGGTGGTGATGGTGGCGTGTGGTCGTGTGTGGTCATTTCACAGCCACACGTGGTCATGTGTGTTCATTTACAGTCATATGTGGTCGTGCGTGGTCATGGAAGGTGGTGAGTGGCCACATGTGGTGGCCCACAGTTGTGCACGGCAATGTAGGGTTGTGCATGGTCATGGGTGGTCATGGGTGGTGATGAGTGGTCATGCATTGTCCTGTGAGGTTGTGTGGGGTTGTGGATGGTGGTGAGAGGTCATGCGTGGTCATCCACGGTTGTGCATGGTCCTGCATTGTCCTGGGTGGTGGGGAGTGGTCACAGTGGTTGTTGTACACAAGCTGTGCATGGTAATATAGGGTTGTAAGTGGTCATGGATGGTCATGGGTGATTGTGTGTGGTCATGTATGGTGAGGAACAGTCATGGATGGTCATCCGTGATAGTGCATGGTCAGGCGTGGTGGTGACTGGCCATGTGTGGTGCTCCACAGTTGTACATGGTAATATAGGGTTGTATGTGGTCATGTGTGGTTGTAGTTCATGGTGAGTGGTCGTGCACGGTCATCCATGGTTGTGCATGGTCCTACATTGTCCTGGCTGGCTGTGAGTGGCCGTGTGTGGTCATACAGGGTTGCGAATGGTAGTAGAGGATTGTACGTGGTCATGTGTGGTCATGGGTGGTTGTGTATGGTCATGGGTGGTGGTGAGTGGTCATGTGTGGTCATACATGGTTGTATATGGTCATGGGTGGTGGTGAGTGGTCATGTGTGGTCATACATGGTTGTATATGGTCATGAGTGGTGGTGAGTGGTCATGTGTGGTCATACATGGTTGTATATGGTCATGAGTGGTGGTGAGTGGTCATGTGTGGTCACACATGGTTGTATATGGTCATGGGTGGTGGTGAGTGGTCATATGTGGTCACACAAGGTAATATAGGGTTGGATGTGGTCATGTGTGGTCATGGGTGGTGAGGAATGGTTGTGAATGGTCCTCTGTGCTTGCACATGGTCATACATTGTCCTGCAGGACACTGAATGGTCAGACATGGCCACACACGGCTGTGGTGACACCCAGAGCCACATCCCTGTGCCCACAGCCCGGAGCAGGACACGAGGATGCCACCAGCTCACCAGCTCCTGTGTGCAACCTCCCGGATGCTGGAAGGCCAGTCCTGGCTTTCTGAGGAGTTTCCCTGGAGCCAGGATTGGCAATTGATCAAGAGGAAACTCCACATCCTCCCGAGCAAGCCAAGATTAATTTATGTTTGTCTGAAGGACGCTAATTAAGCCAGTTTAAGAGAAAGTTAACTTTAATACTGTGATCTAGTTGATATTAAGAAGCTGCCAAGGAGAGCTGGAAGCAGCTGATCCAACATCTGGCCGGAGGCTCCATCTCAGGATCTGCTCAGCACAGACCCAGAGCAGGACCTGTGTGCTGTGGGATGCTCCTCAGGAGAGGCCATTCCCTGCTCCTGCATCCCACCTGCTGCAGCACCCAAAGGGCACAGAGGAAGGACCAAATCTGATCCAACCTGGGCTTCTCCGACAGGACAGAAAAACATTTGCTTTTATTTCAGTTCATTGGCAAATTCCCACTCCCCTCCTCAAAAAAAAAAATAAAATAAAAAAAAAGTAGAAGTAATTTGATTTGAAATGAAAACCAGTTCAAAATCATTAACAAATCGAAAGTCAAGCAAAAACTGATTGTTCTGGGTCAGGCAGCACGTTTGGGTTTGATCTCAGGCTTTGAGGCACAGCTCGAACGTTTTAAGGTCAAACCAAGGGAAATTTTTTTCCAAACAAAGTTTCTCCAGTGGAAGGGCTGGAGCTGTTTGGCCCTGGAGCTGCTCCAGTGTGAGGGGGCACAGCGGGCTGTGCTGGAGCCTGGCACCCCCTGGGATGCTCCCATCGCCTGGCACCCCCTGGGATGCTCCTGAAGTGGGGCCTGATCCTGCTGCCACGGGTGGGGCAGGAAGCCCTGAGCCCCTCTGCTCCTCTTGGTCTCTGGTTACACCCGTGGCATCCCCCCAGTAACACCCATGGCAGCTCCCCAGTAACACCCATAGCAGCCCCCCAGTAACACCCATGGCAGCTCCCCAGTTACACCCGTGGCAGCTCCCCAGTTACATCCATAGCAGCTCCCCAGTAACACCCATAGCAGCCCCCCAGTAACACCCATGGCAGCCCCCCAGTAACACCCATGGCAGCTCCCCAGTTACACCCGTGGCAGCTCCCCAGTTACATCCATAGCAGCTCCCCAGTTACACCCGTGGCATCCCCCCAGTTACATCCATAGCAACTCCCCAGTTACACCAGCATCAGCTCCCCCCACACCCCCACAGTCCCCAGGCTGTGGGATTGGCCACCAGCCCCGGGACTGGGCAGTGGCTCCTCATCCCACCAAGCCCCCCCCACCCAGGGCAGGGCCATGTACATCGAGTCAACAAAAAAATCTCTTGGCAGCTTCATCTCTTTTTTTTTTTCCTTTTCCCCCCTTAAAGCAAACATCTTCATTACAGCTCGGAGTTGTTTAAATAAATGAATTAATATTGACAAACCATCAACGAGGCTAATAAATGATTAGTTAAAGGCATACATACATCACATTACGGTTAGCATTAGCCGAAGCTTAATTACTTGTGGAGAGGATCCCATTAGAGTAGGTGCTACGTCGCCGTCACCCTCCACAGCCCTTTGCTCCCACAGGGCTCCCACAGCCCTGCCAGGGCCCCCTGTGGCACCGTGGGGCCGTGCCAGGGTGGGCATCGCTGTCAGGAAAGGCCACGGCAGAGGAATCCCCACCCTGGCACCTGCTCCAGGCACAGCTCCTCAGTGCAGGGCTCAGCAGGCAGAGCTGGCAGCTCCTGGCGTGGGGATTTTGAACCTTGGAGTGGCACGGGGTGGTCAAAGCCCCAGATCCACGAAGAGAGACACTGACAAATAAAACAGGCAATAAATAATAATAACAATATCATAAAATTTTCAAATTTATTGAAAACCGGTCCACTCGCCGAATATTGGATTTTTCTATTATTTACACAGCTGCTGATTTTCTGTAAATATTTAATGCCCCATGGATTTTTTTCAAAGTACAAATCTGAACAATTTCTAAATTTAAAATCCACTGCACAACTCAACATAGAGAGGGCCCAGTCCTGCCACTGTCCCGTGGTGGGAACCATCCCTGGGGCTGGGATGGGAGTGATGTGCACCCAGAGGTGTCCATGGAAGCTCCTTCTGCTGAGGATGCTTTGGGTCATCCTCTCAGTCCTCAGATATCAGAGGGGACAGATGTGCAAAACAAACGCCCTAAAACCTCCTGGTACCCTCCTGGCGTGTCCAGCACCCTGTGCCACCCATCCCAGTGTCCCGAGCCTGGTCACACTGGTGGTGTCACCGCGCTGCTCCTGCGGGGACAAAAGCCAAACAGCCCAAAAGGTGAAAACTGAGATGAAAGGCAGCGAGCACCAGGCTCACATCCATATGCATCTGGGCTTGGAGAGGTTTGTTAGGACTAAAGAGGCGCTTTCATCCCTTCCCAAGGTGTTGTAATGTATCCCCAGCTGGCTTTCATCTCCCCTTGATTGATACTCAGGGCTCTAATGAGCGTGACGGGAAAAGTGGCCGGGCCGGGGGAGGGTGGGGGGAGACAGACCCCTCTGCAAAGGTTTCAAAACACTTTCCGTGTTGCAGCTAATGAGGGGATCAGGGGAGGGGAATTGGAGCCGAGGAGCGTGAGAGGAGGACGGGGCTCCCTGAAGGCTCACGGGGGCAGGTCTGTGCCCACCCTGGGGTCATCAAACCCGTGGGGCCATGGGTGACCCCCTGAAGCTTTTAAAGAAGGACTTTAAACCCCTTCTGCTCTCGTTGCCCTGCCTGTTGTGTCCCCTAAGTGCAGAGCAGGAGGAGAATGGCCCCAGTGGTCCTCTCCCCTGAGAGGGGAAGGTTTGTCCCCCTCTCCCTGGGGTGGGTGAGTGAGAAAGAAGCCCCAGGACAGAATGCCCTGCTCACGGGGAAAGTTGGATCCTCAAAAGGCATCACCTACCTCTCCCCCATCCTCCTCCTCTCTCCTGGGCTCAAAACCACAGAATCTCAGAATGGTTTGGGTTGGAAGAGATTTCAAAGACACCTTTCACTGGAGCAGGTTGCTCAGAGTTCCATCCAGCCTTGAACACTTCCAGGGATGGAAAATCTGTACAAACGCTGCTGGGACACCCTTGTGCCCCACACCACCTCCTGCTCCCTTCCCATTTATGCCAGCAAGGTCAGCTCAGAGGCAGCAGGACTGTCACTGGGGAACTGGTCAGCACCAGCACCCCAGTGCCACCAGCTCTGGGTGCAGGGAAGGGGGTTAGAGCATCCCCATCCCTGCAGAAACAGTCTCACTGCCAACTTCACCAGCCCAGAAGTTCCCTGGGCAGTGCCCACAGCGGTCCTGGTGTGCCAGGAGCCCTCTGGGATGTGGGATGGATGGAGGTGGCTCTGGTGTGGTGGCACTGCTGTGTTTGGGAGCTCAGGAGGTCTCCTTGGAACCCCCCAGCACATGGCTCTGCTCCCAGGGGACAGATCCTGCCCTCCCTGTGGCAGCTCAGCCTCACACCACCACCACAGGGATGTCCCCACAGCACCTCCTGCCTCTCCTTCCTCCTCCTCTTCCTCACCCCTCTCCTCCCACTGGCATTCACCTGATTCTATTCCCAGCTCTAACAGGATGCTGAGGGATGGGCCACATGCCAATATGAGCTGACAAACACGGCCTGAGCAGGGTTTCTCCCCCTTCCCTCCAGCCCATTTGTTTTCCCTAATGTCCAGCTGGGTCTGGAACTGCCATCCCCTTCCAACAATGCCAAGGAAAAAAATAAAGAGAAAAAGGAAAGAAAAAAAAAAAAGGAATGAAAAGGAGGGAGGGGAAGGGAAAAGGAGAGGGAGAAAAAAGAGGGAAGAGGAAAAAAAGAGGGAGGAAGAGAAAAAAGGGAGAAGGAAAAAAGGGAGAAAGAGAAAAAATGGGAAAGAGAAAAAAGGGAGGAAATGGCAGCTTCTCCAGAGATGTCTGAAGCTGGACAGTTTCAGAGCCTCCTCCCCTGCCTGTAGCCACTGCCCAGCTGGGTCCAGAGCTGCCCTGAGATCACCATCCCTGGCATCCCTCAGGCCACCACATGAGTCCCAGGGGTGGCCAGTGAGGTCGTTGTGTGACTCTGTGACCTCAGACCTGGCTGTCCCCAGGCTCCTCTCCCTTCCAGAAGACCTTCAGACAGGATGAACCCCAGTGGGTCCCAGGTCTTGGCCACTCTCCCATGGAGAGGGTCACCAGCAGGACCCCTCCTGTCCCTGCCAGGGAGTCCCCCCTGCTCCCAGAGCTGTGACCACCACATCGAGCTGGGTGGACCCTCCACACCCACTGGGCACCCGAGCAGGAGGAATCCTCTGTCCCAGTTCAGCAACTGGAGTTAGGGAAGAACGTGGCTGTTGTCACTGACCCAGGAGGAACTGAGCAGGGGGCTCTTGGGGACATCAGGGAAAGGCTGGCACATCCCCATGGCAGAGGGGAGGTGACCCTGGGGGGATCCTTCCCCTCCTGCTGGTTCCCCCTGGGAGAGGGGGAGTGAGGGGCAGGGAAGGGAAGGGGGGGAGTGGGAAAGGGGGTTAGAGCAGCTTCTCCCAGCCTGGCAGACTCCTGAAATAGATCTGAAGGAGTCCAGGCGTGCTGGCTCCATTGATTGGCAAGTGCTCCAAGCTGTGTATTGAAGATGTGCTGGGGAGCCAAGCGCTGTCATCTCTGTCCATCCATCACCCCAGTGCAGTTCCCTCCTTCTCCTCCCCCATCCCAAACAGTACCCACTGCCCCCAGAGGGGCTCAGACACTGCCAGCCCACTCCTGGCACTGGCACTGGGTGTCCTTCCCTGCAACAGCTCCAACCAGCAAAGGGAAAACCAAACCAACAAAACCAAAAAACCCCAAACCAAACCACACACCAATTCCCAGGACCTGCAGGGATTTGGGGCAGAGCATCCCTGTGCCCCCACAGCTGTGTCTGCATGTGCTTATCCAAGGGGAACTGAGATTGGCTTTTCATATTGTGTTTCATTTTCTCTTCTCATAGAACCATGGAATGGTTTGGCTTGGAAAGGACCTGAAAGTTCACCCAGTCCCACCCCTGCCATGGGCAGGGAACCTTCTGCTCTCACAGGTTGCTCCAAGTCCTGTCCAGCCTGGCCTTGGACACTTTCTGGGATGGGGCAGCCACAGCTCTGTGCCAACCTCACCACCCTCCCAGGGGAGAATTCCTTCCCAATATCCCATCCATCCCTGCCCTCTGGCAGTGGGAAGCCATTCCCCTTGTCCTGTCCCTCCATCCCTTGTCCCCAGTCCCTCTCCAGCTCTCCTGGAGCCCCTTTAGGCACTGCAAGGGGCTCTCAGGTCTCCCTGGAGCCTTCTCTTCTCCAGGTGAACACCCCCAGCCCTCCCTGCCTGTCTCCAGAGCAGAGGTGCAAGGATTTATTTCTCTCCCAGCCCTCGAAGCCAGCTGGGATGCAGGAACTGGAATTAACACAAGAGAAACTAAAAAAGAGGGGGGCAAGCAGGGATCCCCACTTTGCACCAGTGTCTGGAGTTCAGAGAGACTTGCCCAGAGCCTCAGGAGCCACCAGACTCAAGAGGAGCTGGGAACTGGGGGTTTCCCACACCCAGCCCTACTGTGGCTGTGGTACCCAGGACCCAGCCCAGCCCACAAAGCCCTTGGAGGGACTTCCCCAGGCTTCCAGCCCTTCATGCATCTACTTGGGCAATGCCCTCTGCTTAGGAAAACCAGAAACGCACTTCAAACCCTCCCAAAATTCAGAGCCTGAGGCTTTAAAATCCAACCCCCATCCTGGCCCAAGGCAATCCCTTTCCAAGCAACTGCAGCTCCTGAAGCAGCTCGGGACTGCCACGACCTCAGCCCTGTGGCTGCTGGGCCATCACTCTGGCTCACGGCTCTGACCCAAATCCATCCCTGCCTGGCCCAGGGAGAGCTGGGAGATGCTGGTGGGCATCCCAGGTGGAGTCAGCCTCTGGCATGGTCTGGGTCCATCCCTCTCCCGTCACACACAGGCTCAGAGCACCCGGCTCAGGGATCAATAGGATTTTCTGTTACACTGGGAGGAAGAGGTAGAAATAAAAGGAGAAGTGAGGGAGGAGAAGACAGAGGAGCAGAGGGTGTATTTAGCACTGGAGCAGTCGCTGGTAAGTGCCTGGAGTGCAGCCCCCCCAGCCCCGTGGGCTGCTGCTCCCACCCCAAATCTCCAACTGCAATTCCTGGAGCCCCAAACAAAGGCAGCTCTGCAAGATGCTACAGATCACCTTGTTTCCCCCCTCCAACTCCTTTGTCCTGTCTCCAGCCAGTCTCCTGCCCCACCACGGATGCCCCCACCATCCCTTTGCTACCTGTCCCCAGTGCCTTCCAGTGTCTGGGTTTGCTGGTCCCACCCCGGACAGGGCGATGCCGATCACAGAGGGGATGGTTGGGGACCCCCACACCGACAGGGTCCCTCGTGTGGCAGCTGCTCCCCTGGGTCCAGGAGCACCAGGATCTGGGGTGGCCCCAGGCTGAGGGCAGCTGAGGGTGGAAAAAGAGGAGAGCAGGGCAAAGCTCCCACCCAAGCCCCAAAGCTGCGGTGGGGACACCCCAAGACACATCCCAGCCCCGCTCCGGCAGCTCCGAGACCCTCCCTGAGCTGACCCCTCCTTCCTTCAGCTCCTCCAGCAGCTGCCTCTCCCCACCGCCTTCCCCTCCTTGCCCTCTTCTAAACGATCGCTAAAGTCCCTCATTTTCCAAGCCCAATTACTGCGGCACAATCCTCCCGGCTGCGCTCCGAGAGCGGGGCACGGTCTGGTGCCACCCCGAGCCACTCCAGTGCCACCCCGGGCCGCTCCAGTGCCATACTGGGGCTGCCTCTGTACCTCCCTGGGCTGTCCTGGTACCGTCCTGGGCTGTCCCGGTGCCTCCCTGGGCTGCTCTGGTGCCTCCTCGTGCTGTCCCAGTACTTCCCCGGGCTGCTCCAGTACCTCCCCGGTAAGCCTGGTACCTTCCCAGCTGCCCCAGTACCATCCCAGGTTGCCCCAGTGCCTCCCCAGTTGCCCCAGTACCTCCCCAGTCACCCCCGGNCTCCCCAGGTACCCCCAGTACCTCCCCAGTTGCCCCAGTACCTCCCCAGTTGCCCCACAGTTGTCACAGCCAACGCTGGAAGGTTGGAATCCATCTGGAGCCTTCATCTCCCAGGTGTGTGGGAGGCTCCACATGAGTCAGGACCATCCAGCAGGTTCTGTCCTACCAACTGGCTGGAGAGGGAACGGGCAGGGAAGGCTTTGGCTGGGATTTGGGAGCTTTGCCCACCCAAACAGGAGCTGCTGGCCACAATCAGTGCCAAAAAGGTGGTGGCCAGAGCCTGGGATTCATACAGAGCCTTCATCTCCCCTCCCTGTGCCAGGGCCCACAGACCCCCAGGCTCTTCTGGAGGGGACCACCCAGCAGGAGCAGGATGAGCCATGTCTTGTCCTACCAACCTGTCATTGAGAGAAAGGGCACGGATGCTTTGGTTGGGATTTGGGAGTTTTATCCACCCAAACAGGGGTCGTTCCCTCCTGGCACTCCTGGGAAGGGGTTTTGGTTGAAGCCCAGCTCCTCTCCTGGTTCCTGGGGGTCTGTGCACACGCAGGAGTGGGGCTGGAAGGAGCCTCCCCTGCAACCCAAGAGCACACATGGAGCTGCAGGGCTTGGACCCCCAAGTGACCCGGCTCAGCAGCAGCAGTTGGCTGGCACAGGATTTTGGCAAACCCGCCTCGCTCCAGACCCCCTGCCCTCCCTGTGCCACAGCAATAGGGAAGGACTGTGTTTGTCCAGCTCCACAGGCAAAGCCTTGGCAGATGGAAAGGCTGGAGAGATCTCAGACACTTCACCTGCCCTGTTTCTTGGGACTAGGTCCTTCCCTGGGTGTTTCTCTTTCCAAAGCAGACAGGAGGTGGGAGTTGCTCCGACTGCTTTGGCAGCAAAGCTTTGGCTGTGGCTTTTTCCCACTTTTGACCAATTCCACAGGCATTCCCTTCTCTCTGATAACACCCTCTTGAACCCAAACCCTTTGGGCCCATCCCTTTGCCCCAGAGGTGCCCCCAGGGTGTGGATCCCACAGCCTCACACGCGCTGGTGGAGCTGCCACGCCGCAGCCCCTGCTCAGCCCAAACCTCTGCGGGGAGCTGGTTTACAAGAAGAGGAGTGCTGGCTTCCCAAACAAGCCTCCCAGTCCACAACACATTTCCAGCCATACATAATCTAATATACGTTTCCATAGCGCCAATCAATAACTCAGTAGGCCAGCTCCGAAATTATTCTCTTAAAGGGCCAGCGCAGCTCTTCCTCCCCCTCCCCGGGTCCATCTGGCTCTGTTACGGCCCAGAGGACTCCTGTGCCCTCAGGTCTCACCTTCCAGGCACCACCAGGCAGGACACAACGCCAGGATGTGCCACCCTTCACACTCCCTCCGTGCCATGCCCCTGTGGCACAGCGTGACACACACGTGGGTGTCCATTGCCAGGGCACTGCTCTGCCCTCACCTGCAGCTTTCTCCCTGCTCAGCAGCTCCACCACAGACACAACTTTCCCCTCCTCAGCATCCCTGGGGCAGCTCTCCACTCCCCCTCATCCCACCTACTGCACAGGTTCCCTGGGAGCTGCAGTGGGAGCAGAGGATCAGGCAGCACCTGAAGCCACTCCAGCCCCTGCCCAGCAGCTCCTCCTGCACCTGTCACTGTGTGCCTGGGGACAGGGACCTCAGTGCCCAGCCAGTCCCAGGAAACCCCTGGGGTGCCACCCCTTTGGTGCCAAAACTCCTGGGACCACTTGGAGTGCGTTTCCAGCCTGGCTCCCAAAGTACCACTGGCAATAACTTCTCCTTCTGCTTCCAATTCAAGGGAGGAAAAAGCTCCAAAAGATCCCAAAATGGCAATAACCTCCCTGCAGCCCTCCCTGGATTTAATCTCCTCCCAGGAAATAATTCCAGAGAGTGCCCATCCTGCACTCCAAGCGTCCCATACAGTGCCAGATTTCCAGACCCACTGCCATGCCCTCAGGGCACCATCCCTTCCCTGGAGCAGGTTCAGATGGGCCCTGAGCTCAGCTCACCCGCTTCACTCCCCTTAGGAAAGACAAAAAGAAGTGGCAGGACCTGGATCCACATTCTCAGGTGGCTGTGGTGGCTCCTCGAGCCCCCACCTGAGCAAAATGAGCCACACAATCCTGACCTAAAGTCCTACTGGGGAGCTCTCCCATTCCGTAAGTCCATTAAAACTGAAACCTAATTAATGATGCCAGCCAAGGCTGCCTCCTCTATTTTTCGACCCCAGCCAAGACAGGCCAAAAGAAAAAAAGTACAAGGAAGCCAGACAGTGCCAGGAAAAATGGGGAATCGCTTCAAACTGAAAGATGAGGGGTTTAAATGGGATACAGGGAAGAAATTCTTCCCTGTGAGGGTGACGAGGCCCTGGCACATCTTTCCCAGAGCAGCTGTGGCTGCCCCATCCCTGGAAATGCCCAAGGCCAGGTTGGACAGGGCTTGGAGTAACCTGGGCTGGTTGTAGGTGTCCTTGCCCATGGAATTGGGTGGAATTGGATGTGCTTTCAGGTGCCTTCCAACCCAAACCACTCCATGATTCTGTGAAATTAATAAGACTGACAATCTTTAGCAACTGGCATGGCCTGCAAAGTGTCTCATTTTGGGTGGAGTTTGGGAGGTTCCTGCACTGACCACGTGCATTAGCAGAGTTTGGAATAGCCCACCTGCACCCAGGGCTGAGCAGCAAACAGGAAAGAGGAATTCTGCTGGTGCCAGTGGCTGTCCCAGGCTGTTCCTGGCCCCTCAGCAAAGTGGGAAAGGCTTTTGGGGGGATTTTCAAGGGTTTGCTTTTTTCCAAGCTCACCACAAAACGCTCTGCAAAGGCAAAAGAGATGTGGGAGTTCTGAGCTGGAAGTAGGCAGGGTCCTGGCTGCACCCCACTCCCCTGGGCACGGGGACAGAGAAGCCAACAGATTTTAACAGGAAACTGGGGATTTTTCTCTCCTTTTATTTCAACACACCCCAAAAACGTCTCCATGAAAATCCTGCCCGAACAGCCTCCATGAGAATCCTGTGAGAAAACATTCTTTAAACTCGACGTGCCTGGCTGTGGGTACAGACGATCTCGCCGAGCTGGGATCCCACAGTGGGACCCGTGGGCACCTCGGGGGGCTGCCTCGGGAACCAGGCGATCCCAAATCTCCCGTCGGGGAGAAACTGTAGAGCCTGTGGCTCTGTGGCCACCCCCGGGCCCAGCAGCATCCCCCGGGGCAGGGCTGGAGAGAGGGAGAGCCCCGGGAGACCCCTCGAGGCATCGCCAGCTGCCTTCCAGCGGCCCCCGAAGGGCAGCGCGGCCCCGGCAGCGCTGTCAGCCAGGCTCTACGTCTTCCATTAATTCACTTCACACTGTCCGTATTGATCGGCCCTGCTCTCTCTCCCCGGTGCCCCCCCCTTCGCAGCCCTCCCCCCCGCCGGCTGCTGCACCGCTGGGCAGCCCAGCCTGCATGCTGCATGATCCATACAAACTCACTTACTCAGGGAAATCAATGGGCTCGAAAGAGCACACGCAGCAAGGCGAGGAGTCTGTCTGGGGATCGACCGCCCAACAAGGAGACACAGAGAGCAGCAGCCCGTGCCCCGCCGCAGCCCGGCGCCCTGCGGGGGGAACCGAGGGGGTCGGGGGGTCCTGCTGCCACCCCGCCACAGCCCCTCCGTGCCCCAGACCCCCGCGGGACCGACCCACGCGTGGGGCTGCCTCCTTTTCCTCCCGGGAAGTGGTGTTGCACCGAGGGTCCCCACAAAGACGAACTGCCTGCCCCCAAATCTCAAGAGGAGGCACATCCCCCTTTCATTGCTCCAGCCAGCACCGGCTTTGACATTCCCTCTTTGGTTCTCTTTGGCTCCAGACAAGTCACGCTGCAGCCGTGCCTCAGCTTCCTCATGTTCAACCAGTAGGACGGATAATAATGTCCCAGAATGGTTTGGGTGGGAAGGGACCTTAAAATTCACCTAATTTCGTCCCCACCCTACCACGGGCAGGGACACCTCCCACCAGCCCAGGTTGCTCCAAGCCCCATCATACCTGGCCTTCGACACTTTCAGGGATGGGGCAGCCACAGCTGCTCTGCCCAACCTGTGCCAGGGCCTCACCACCCTCACAGGGAAGAATTTCTTCCCAATATCCAATCTAATTCTACTCTCCTTCAGTTTAAAACCTTTTCCCCCTGTCTTGTCACTGCATGCCCAAGGAAGCTGGAAGTAACCTTCCCCATCCAGCTGGGTGAGGGGTGAGGGGGAAGCCTGTTCTGCCAAGCTCGTCCACAACAGCAATGACTGAGAATAAGCTAAAACTGAGGACTTTTTGCCCCCTCTCAGGGCACCACTGCTCCTATTTGCCGTGGGAAACAGTTGCCACTACACAGGCAGCACCCTGGGTGATGAATAAATCCTGCCAGAAGAGCTGCTGCTGTGCTGAGTTTGCCCATCAAGGAAGGAAATCTTTATTTATATATATTCTATAAACTAATTTTTGCATCATTGCAATAAATCCATCTTCCAGCCGTCAGCTCCAATCTGCCGTCGGTGCCGCTGCCGGGCGGCTCCGGGAGGGATGCGGGGGGTGGGGGCAGCAGGCACAGGAGCATCCCCGCACTGCTGGCCCCGGGGGTCCCCAAGGGTCCCCAGATGGGGACTTGGAGCCAGGTCAGAGGTGAAAAGCAGCCGCTGGCACCCACCTCCCACCCTGTGGGTCCGTCAGACGGATGGAAGGGCGCCCTGGGAGTATCGAGGGACTGGGGTGTCACCACACCGAGGACATGAGGCCCCCGGCGGGACCGGACCTGCTGCCTCCCTGCGGAGGAACTGGGCGAACTGGGAAGCCCTGGAGATGATGCTGTCGACCCAGTACCGGTAAATCCCGGCAAGCCCCTGCCTGGAGGGGGGAGCCTTTCCCAGCAGCCCCCCCCTCCCCGAGGCCAGTGTGGTTGTGAGCTGGAGACACCGTGTCTGTGCTCCGCAGGCTCCAGCCCCAGAGCAGAGCCAGGGGGAGCTGGGGGGGCAGGCGGAGAAGCCACAGAGTTAACGGGATGGCCACTGCCCCCTCCTCAAAAGTACCCCCAGCACTGGGGTGTCCCTTGGGGGTTCATTTTGGGGGGACAGGAGGTGATAATGTGGGTCAGGGCTGCCCTGAGCAGCCTCTGCTGGGACCAGGTGGTTCTTTGGGCAGAAACCTTGTTTGGGGGTGGCTGCACCTCTGCACCACGGAGCATCCCAGGATGGGAGCTGCACGAGAAGTTGGGGTTCCCACCCCACTGGCCTTCTGGACAGCTTAAGGGATGCCCCTCTCTGCCCTGCCAGGCTGAGGTGTTTCCCAGGAGTAGGATCCCTGTTGGGGGAAGATTTTGGTGCCCCATCCCATCGTCCTGCCTGGGAAGGGGCTCTGCTGCCCAACCTCATCCCAGCACAGTCCTGAGCCGAGTGGCCGGATCAAACCCAGCCGAGAGCTCGGCAGGGCAGGCAGGAGGTGAGGGCAGAGATCCACAGGGGAGATGAGTCTGCTGGGCCTCAGCCAGGCCAGGAGGTCCCACAGCCACAGTTCCCAATCCTGGAATGGATGGGAATGGCAGGGGGGGGAGGAAGGCTTGGAGCAATGGTGGTGGAGGAAGGCTGCCTTCAGCTTCCCTGTTGGGCAAGCAGAGCCCCCTGAGCCCTCCCCAGGGGGTTTCCCCATTGCTGGGGGGGCACAGGGCTGCCTGCCCCCCTCCCCTCCAGGATGTGGGTGGGAGGCAGCAAAGCCCCCAGTCCCCCCACCCCTTCCTGACACTGTCTGTCAGGATGCAGGGAGGATGGTGGCAGTGAGAGGTCATCCCCTTGGGCAAAGGGGGTCAGGAACTGGAAGCCCCCCCAGCCCAACCCTGCACACCCAGACCCCCACCCTACGCAGGGACACCCACCCCAGCACATCCATCTGCCCTGAGGTCCCTGCAGAGCCCTGGAGGGACCCACCTCGGGGGTCCCTGGAGGGGTTTGGGGGACACTGGGACAGAGTTTGGAACCAGAAATCTCTGAGTTGCTTTTCTGTCTTTTTCCCCTCATTTTGTCCATTTTCCCCCTCCTTTCCCAGGCCTGCCAGCCCTGGCACTCGTTCTGGAGGTAACGAAGGGCCCTGTGCATAGCAATGAGATTGATTGACCCCGCTGACCCCGGCCAGGGCCAGGGCTCCCTCCAGGGCACCCAGGTCACCGGCTGCTGACCATCACTGGTTGCCACGGTGACACTGGTGGTCCCTCGGGAGGGATGGGGGGCTCTGGGCTGCAGGGGGGTGCTGGGGCAGGTCAGAGTGTCAAGGCTGCTGCCTTAGTGGGATGCTACTGGTTTGGGGAGAGCCAGGGTTCAATTCCTGGCCCAGGGACAGGTCTCTTCCAAGGGGAGCAGGACAGGGGGTGCCAGATTACCAGTGAGGGTTGGTGTGGTGTGTTCCCTGGGGAAACTGAGGCACAGAGGGATGCCAGGGTGGCACAGCAGGAAACCAAGAGTGATGGGAGCCAGTGGGGAGTGGGCAGGAAGACTGGGGGAATTAGGGGAAAGGGAGAAGGAAGGGGGGGTGTGG